>QANW01011467.1:178968-202188 GCA_003254865.1 Dryas drummondii | reverse complement strand
GGAAGCTCGGAAGCTCGGAAGCTCGGAAGCTCGGAAGCTAGGAAGCTCGGAAGCTCGGAAGCTAGGAAGCTCGGAAGCTTGAGAGCTCGGAAGCTCGGAAGCTCGGAAGGTCTTTGCACCTCAACTGAGGGTAGAGAATTCAATGGGGAAAAGTTGTAACTTTCCCACAGACGGCGCCAAACTGTTGATGCCCAAAAATGGTAGAGCAGTCAACGTCGAGTCGAACGACGTAGGCACGTTGACCCACCACTGAGTGGATGACACGTCGAAGTGGGGCAGGAACGGGTAGCTGGGTCCGACTGGTGAGTAATAAGAGAGAATGGTATCCAAAGCACCCTGCGCAAGTACACAAAAGTGAGCGGGAAGGGCACCGGTGTGATGCCGGCCAAAGCTCCTCCGACGCTCAAGTCAGTGTTCAGAGAGATCTGAGAGCAGAGTGAGTGAATAGTATAATAATGATTTCAGTTGTCCTTTTGTGAACAGAAGGTACCTCTTTTATAGTACCTTTGGAAGAGTGTTAACCAATCCGGTGATGACACGTGTCCTTTGTGGTAACTTGCACTGTAGGACGCCACGTGGCACCGGTCTCGAGGATCCGAGTGAGTTGACACGGGTCGGGGGCCCGGGAGGCTTGAGCTTGGGAGACCGGAGCCTATGAGGCCGGAGCCTAGTAGATCATGGGCTAGGAGCCCAGGAAGGGCTTAGTCTTCTGGGTCTAGGCCCAAACAGCATGGTGTTAGGCCTTGTGTGACTTGTCGTTATGCCCAGACGATTAATCATACGAACAACGGACCTTATTTATTCTTATTGGAGAAAATGTGCAGCATTCAACCATTCAGTCAGTTCTTATATAGGTTTGATTATAAAAGAAATTAAGGGAAAAATTTTCAAACAAGACATCTAATTTAGGGTCAATTTTAATTTAAGACACCAGTTTGAGTTTGTGCTAGTTTAGAACACATATTTAGAATTTATATTAATGTGAGACAATCCATCAACTTAGTTAAAATCTTTGTTAAAATGAGGGATTATTTGGATATTTTATATTTTAAAAACAGAAAAAACAAAAAGGTTACCACTAAAAAACTAAAACCATTAATACTAAAAATAAATTAAAATATAGAAAACTAATTTTATAAAATGTCCAAATTATCCCTCATTTTAACGGAGATTTTAACTGAGTTGACGAATTGTCTCACATTAATACAAATCCTAAATATGTGTCCTAAACTAGCACAAACTCAAATTGATGTCATAAACTAAGATTGACCCCAAACTAGGTGTCCTGTTTGAAAATTTTTCCCTAAAAGAAAATACCTTGACTATAGATAGCTATTATATACTTAAATATAAGGCCAAATGACACTTTTAGTTCCTGTACTTTCACGAGATTTCCAATTTGGTCCTGTACTTTTATTTTTGACGATTTTGGTCATATACTTTTAGTTCCTGTACTTTCACGAGATTTCCAATTTGGTCCTGTACTTTTATTTTTGACGATTTTGGTCATATACTTTCTATACGATATCAATTAAGTTCAAATAGTTTACATCGATTAAATTGTTGATTGAAAATTCAATGTGGAAACACATGCTTCGCACATGATGACATTTCGAATATTTTAGTCCACATAGATGCATTTAAAGCCCTTACTTTTCATTTAACATATTCAGTTTGATATTGAAATTTCTTATTTTTTTTCATACTGATTGCATATAAGAGCGGGTATAAGATTATATTAGCTAGTAGAGTAAAATATTTGAAATGTCACTCACGTTCAATGCTATTAGCTAGTCTAATTTTCCATCATAAATCTAAACGAGACTAATGATTTAGACTTAATTGCTATCGTATTGGAAAAAAATAAGAATGAAATTGCCAAAATTAAAATAACAAGACCAAAGTGGAAATGTCATAAAAGTATAGGGACTGAAAGTATCATTTGACCTGAATATATTAGTAAACTTAAATTATATATATATATATTAGGGATTAATGCCAATTATAAGGAGCGTGTAGGAGTTTCAAGTAAGAATGTTCTCACTTTAAGAAAAATGAGAACATTCTCTATAGAGAATATCCGACAATGCAATTCAATGATCGAAACCATTTATTTTTTAGGTTTCTTCTTAAGGGTCGTATATGCAAAAAATCAACCAAATTGATAATTGTTTGACCAGTTATCTAAACTTTGCCGACAAACATAGTCCACCAGATAAATTGAAATGAAGTTGATGCTAATAAATAGACTAAACAGTTTTTTATTTAGCTAATTTTTTTTGCAAAGATGATTTTTAAATTAATTTCTAAAATATGTACAATTTCGATAATTAAATTGTAAGCCCGAGATAAAATGTTCTCATTTTTCTTAACCGAGGACATTTTTACTTGAATCTTTCTCATATTACAACAATGTCCAATTTGAACCAATAGTTTAAACTATAAATATAACAACACAAAATAATAGACTGTATGACAAGATGATATTTTAATATAAAGTTTTTTTATATACCGCCGTACGATATTTTAATTGGCTGAAAAAATGCCAATATTATGCATATGTATGATCCATATATACCAAGACCAGCCGGCTTCGTAATGAGTTTAAGTGTGAGTTTAATAACTATTAGTCTAAAGTCCAGTATATCAACAAGTCATTTTATATTATTTCATTTTGGTACAAGAAAAATATTATCTTAAGACACCACCGACATGAAAAGGGAAAGCATGAAAATGAAACTTTCTGGTTCATAAGGTCAGAAAAATTATAAATATATTACCTTTATTAGTAGACTAGATGAGCTAGATGGCCCTTGAAGTCAAGAGAGAGCCAAGTTGTCTTGAATTCATGTGAGAAACTTTTCTGCAATAGGACGTGACTAATTTGCTATTTCAATTTAATAACATGATGACACATATATTTTATACTTCATTATATAACATTTTTTTTTTTTTAATTTTAAGACATAATCTATCTCTTGTGTTGTGATGTCAAATCAGTTTTTATTCTTGTTATAAGTAAGTTTTTCTTTGAACTCATAGTACAAATGAGCGAGAAATTATTCTGTATATCTAATATATCGTCACGTGGTGTAATTAATTTAACGTGTCATAATATGAGTGATGTTATTAATACTATACTATACTAATATAAATATATTATTCAATAATACTCTTACACATTAGATTGGTTACACTATATAGCAGTATATCATATATACCCAATAATTTTTCCAAATAAACAAAGGGCTACAATTCAATTAGATAATACGCAATTATATAAATATATATATATATATTAGATGTATCTTGTATGCAATGCACCACGAGTTCGGAATAATTTGTTTTTTTTGTTAGTCTTGTGTTTATGTCTAATTTTAGGTTGCTTTAGATTTCTACATAAATTTTAAGTACTAAATTCTTTTTCAAAATACTAATTAGCTATTAGTATAAAGTATTTTTCTTTACTTTAAAAGAAAAAGTTTCAATTCTCCTTCTCAAATAATAATGAAAAAATTTTAACCTAAAATTTTTTATTATTTTGAATATAAATTTACTATCAGCATCAAAAAATTATTTTATGCAATCAATACAACTCATATGAAGTACTTAATATGAGAAAAAAAAAACACAAAGAGTTGGATTTTAAATTATTGATTTTAATTCATTTTATATTAAATTATGAGCAAATTACAATTTAGTACTTCAACTTTACCTGTTTTAACTTAGTATCCCAACTTTGAAAACTCACAAAAAAGTACATCAACTTTTATTTTGTATCAACTTAGTACTCAAACTTTGAAAACTTGCAAAAAAGTACTTCAACTTTCATTTTGTGTCAAAATAATATCTCCGTTAGTTTTTCTGTCAAAGTGGCAGAAGTATTTTCGTCTTTTCCTTAAATTTAAAAAATAATAAAAAAATTAAAAAATTAAAAAAAATTTGGGTAAGAGGTGAGGGGAAAAAATTAAATATATTTTTTTTAATACAAAAATTTTTTGTGAAATTTTTTTATTTTAATTATTTTAAAAGAATTTTAAAAAATATTATTATTTTTTAAATTTGAGAAAAAAGACGAAAATGCCTCTCTCATTTAGACAAAAAAACTAACGGAGGTACTATTTTGTCACAAAATGAAAGTTGAGGTATTTTTTTGTAAATTTTTAAAGTTGAGGTACTAAGTTGATACAAAATAAGAATTGAGGTACTTTTTTACAAATTTTTAAAATTGAGATATTAAGTTGAAATAACATGTAAAGTTGAGATACTAAATTATAATTTGCTCTTAAATTATTAAATGTATTATTTCTTATATTAAGTCCTCGTTGTCAATTCATGTTCATTTAGTTGAGTACGTGTCTGGTCTGCGTGTGGTTGTTTTGTGAAATATTTTTGGGTTCGGAGTTCGGACAGTTGTCAAGTATTATCCACACTTTATTAAATGTGATAGAGGAATTGATTGGAACTCTGATTTTCTTATTTTCAAACGAGGCGATGCAGAATTCTGTTGGCAGCCAAAGCCTCCCTCTGTCTCTCACTTCCTAGAAGTGTTATAGGCTTATAGGCTTATAGCTAACAATAACAAAGTGAATATGACTGTTAATTTTAGACAATTAATATTAAAGTAGAATTATTTGAAGACAAGATCTTATTTGATAGTTTTGACAATGTAACATAAAATACATCTAGTATTAAGAGTACACTTCACACTGAAAATATAAAGTATTATATTACAAAATATAATGTCATGAATTTCTCCATTCATTATTAATTACATTATGTTTAATTGGATACTCTAATTTTTTATATCTAGTAAAAGAGTATTACCCATACTAAAGTTATCAATTAAGACTTTTCTTGGACATAAGTCAACAGATGATAGAGGAGGTGAAGGTGACAATGTGACACAACAATATCTTTAATTGATAGAAATTAGGATGCTTTAATTTGCAAGCCAAAACTACTCTGAATCCTTAACCTCAAAAAATACCAAGCTCAAATGTTAAGTTGTAGACCAAAATTTCAAAAGGCCCACTTCGTACCATTTTTTTTTGTTTTAACCGCCGCGCATACAGTTCACTGCATCAACTGCATCTCAATAGGTGCATCTCAATAATATAGTCTTAATAGACTTACAGTTGTCCTCTCAATAAGTTTTAAGTTGGCTGTATTTCCTGTTAAATTTTTAGCTTTTTAGAAATTAGAGAAAATGATGAGTTTCATAATAAACCCTTTTATAAACTAATGAAATGTGAACACATTATTTGAAATTTAGAACCATCATTATTACTAATAATAAAAAAAAAAAAAAGGTTTAGAGTCAGTCTAGAATACAACTTTATCATATACAACTACATTCAACAATGAGCATCAATCGATATCCTAAAGGAAAAAATTGAATTCATATCACATCTGAAGATTAAAAAAGCAATGGTAGGACATTATATTGTAAACTTTTTGAAATCTAAAATTTTAAAATTTATGTATATGAAGCAGTACTAATAATGCAGTAGTCCAATAATGTTAGGCAATTCTTTTTCTTTTTGGCTTACAAAAATGTTAAATGCGGGGCATATTTCAAAGATGTTAGGCATATGCTAGATGTTAGGCATATGCTATGGAAGATGCCATGAAAAGATTGAAAGCTGGATGTAATAGTACTACTGTGACACGTGCCCTCCAAGACCGAGATGAGCGAGCCCATGCATGAACAAAGTATCCAAAGTTAGACATAATTAAAAGCAATACTTTTGTTGGGAATCAGTGAGCGGGACCCCCATTACATGAACTCTTCAATCTTGTTTCCGTGGTGAAGGACACCCCACATTTTAATTTTTGCACCCTAGCTAAAGAATTGGCTTTTCAAGTTCAAGTTGACATTCTTAAATATATAGAAAAATCCATAAACGTTAGAAACCTAAGCCAAATTCATGTATTTGAATCTTCATGTTGTTTCATTTTTTTTCGTTTATATAACTTATCTATAACCTTTTATATTTGGTAAGGAGCGGAAAATTTTATGACATTTTATATCATAAAACAAGAATTAAAATTTCCGATACAAGGTTTGTAGTCTCAACATGCTATTTCATATGTTTTGAAATTTTGAATTGAATAAAGAGATGATTTATATTGGATGACATGGACTATTTGTGACGTAACGGTTAATATTAGGGCAATGCTACAGCGGCCTAATCTTGTGCCAAATTTTTGTGCCCTAATGACATGAAATTTCATGTCATTTTAAATATTTAATTTAATTAAATACATGTCATAATTTATTTACCACATCATTTTTTTACAAAGACCATTTTAACCTTTTATATAATTCTTATGACATTTAAATTTTAATAAATAAAAGAATTAACTCTCCCCTCCCAGTCAAAATCCACCATATCTCTTTCTTTGTAACATATATGTCTTCACCTAGCTGCCCAGCCCCACCATTAACATTTTTCTACCCTTCATCCCACCATCACCGCTCCCCCTCATCAAACAATGTCCTTCACTCTTGCAAGGAGTAATTGTGCAAATCTTTCCAATTTTGGACCAATAAGAAAGGCACCATGCTCATTGATGCATGAGTATGCCATAAATGAAGTGGTGCGATAAAGTATCAATGAAAACTACCTCTATGAAAATAATTGCCATACGCCCATTGTATCCAAATGTTTGATGTTGATTAATTTAGTTTTTTTAATGAGAAAATTTGGTTAGAGAAAACGAAGAAAGAAAATAAATAATGACAATTCCCCCACCCCACCGTTTCTTCCTCCTGCCTCCACCCTTCTTCTTTTCTTTCTTATTCTTCAAGTGCAGTGGTAGCCTGGTAGGTAAGATATAATGATATAATAAAAAAGTTTGTGATAAAAATATAAAGTAAACAAATTAAAAATTGAAGAAATTGAAAGATGAATAAAGAGGAGGGATTGGAAGGGTGGGGGAGAAGAAATTAAAAAAGAAATCAATGAATTAGAGCCATTGGATTTTGGAGGAGTAATTTTGTAATTTACGAAAAAATGATGTGGCAACTAAATAATTAAGTTAATGTGACAAATAATTCATGATGTGTATAAATTAAATTTGCCACATCATATTAGGGCACATAATAGCACATAGAATAGGGCACAAAATCATTTCCCTTAAAATTAAAATATCCAATTCAAATTCAATTGACAATCGTAGAAATCTCAAAGAAAATCAATAGATTAATCAAAGCAAACACACCCACACACAAAGATCAAATAAATCCAAGAGAGAGAGGTATAGAAGAGAGAGAAAATGGAGCAGCTTGGTGGCTTGCTTTCTATTAGCTTCTCATAATAAAACCCTAATACAAACATCAGCTGTCTTAATAGGCTTTAGAAAACAAACGACACACTTTGGAAAAGTCTAGAAAATAGAAACTCAAAAGAGAGCAAAATGGCTCGAGCCAACTTTTACAGCGAGCAGTAAGCTTGAGCTGATTTTAACAAAGGCAATGCAAATAGGCTCGAGCTGTTTTGGACATAGAGCACAAAATAACAAAGAGGTTGGTTTAAATCTCAACAATGATGATGAAAAATCTCATAACATTATACATCATAACATAAGACTTATCATTTTCAAAATGCTTGTATTAGGATATATATTAATATTGTTGGAGAGATATGTAAAGTTCTTATTTGATCTAAGAGGAATACTCTATCAATAAATTTGATTTTGTTATGGTTGCTATTGGTCGAGAATCCAAATTAAAATTTATTATCTTTTTCACCTAAAAGAGTTATTAAGAGTTTTAAAGGCTTATAAATTTGGAGTAAATAAAAAATGTCCTCATCCTACTATCCAAGCTCCAAAATCATAAGTTACAAGAGGCCATGATTTGGGAAAATACTTATACATCAATTATTTTTTCTCAACTCTTTTTTTTAAGGGAAACCTATGAAATTGAATTAGTAAGACGTGTCATTGTACACAGCTTTGGATAGCCACATCGGCACATCCTCAAACAAAAAATTAACACCAATATTAGATCGACAATGCAAACTTGGCAATCAAATGAACGAATCTATTGCTTTCTCTACCTCGAAATTAATAGTGCGCTTTATCAAACACGACCAAGAGCTGTTTAAAGTTCTCTACCAAGAGTTGCTTTCTTAACTTACGTGGAATCAAGTTCAATATATTTTTTTTAGAGTCCAATGTATGAATCCAAAATAATTCTCGACAGGGTTCATATTTTTCTTTCTTAATTTTTTATTATTTTTTGTAGAGTATGATGTATGAATGCAATGTATGCTATGTATGCTGATAAAAATATTTGAGAGAAAAAGTTAGGGCAAATAGTAGCTCAAATGTTCATGAACATATAGAGGTATATGCTCATGAATGAGTATAGAAAATATTTTAAAATAATAATTACATGCTCAAATGTTTCATACAATAACAATTAACTATTTGTTTGATGATATTTATCTTCACTTTATTAGAGATCACAAGTTTCAATTAATTTGTTGTATTTTTTGGCTCGCATGTTTTTTGGGTCTATATATGGGAGTTTTTGTGGAGCGTCGGGACAAAATTAGGAGGTAAACCAGGCATAGGAAGGTCGCAAAAGATCTCAACAATATGAGAGGATCGATCTCGGAGTGCAAAGTTGCATTGGAAGTGAAGTTTGTCTTTGGCTGATTGGTTGACCCTTACAGGCGATCGATTACTGTGCGTTATTTTGTCAGATCAATCATGTGATCATGAGGTAGAGATTGATCATGTGAAGAAACTTTGTCTGGTCGATCGACGATTGCCAATTGCTGAATTTGATCATGACACTAGATTTTGTGATATGTAAGTCAATTTTAGCGTGCTTTCACATATTTTAGTGTTTATTGGAGTATTTCAACTCGAATTATAACCTAATGCTTGTAAACTATAAATATGCCCTTAAGTCTTGAAAAAGAATTTAAGATATGACAAAAAAGTGTTAGTCAAAAGTGAAAGAAATGGCCAGATGCATTTTGATAAAAAAAAACAAAAAAGAGTGTTAGTCAAATGGTGAGAGGGAGAGAGAGAGAGAGAGAGAGAGAGAGAGAGAGAGAGAGAGAGAGAGAGAGAGAGAGAGAGAGAGAGAGAGAGAGAGAGTTATTGAGAGTATACTTTCAAAGTTAGTAAAATCTCTTAGGATAATCTTCAAAGACGAGGACGTCGTAGGCACTCCCAACCTTGTCAAATTTGATGTTTTTTGTTTTGCTTTTACTTTCCATTATTTATTCTTTTGTTTGTGATGATCATCATAGTCCATTGATAATGAAATCTTGAAGGAAAATTAAACCACGCATGGTCATTTAGCACTACACAATTCCCCTCTCTAAATAATAAAAGAAAAAAGGCTCAAGTTTAATAAACACTTAACTATGAGGTGAATTTTATCCAAGTCCACAAATTAAAAAATCTTCAAAAATATTCAAAAATATTATAAATTAACATCTAAATTAGAAAATTGACTTTCGTTTGGCGAATTGTTAGTGTTGGGGTTAAATGCTAGTGTGGTCAACCATGACGCGGCCGCGACACGCTTAATTGTTAGTGGGTTGGATCATCTTCTAGGAATAGTGTTGATAATATTTTTGAGGTGGAAGTACTGGTGATTGAGTTTGAAGATGATGAAGGGAACATGTGCTCTGATGAAGATTATCGAAGTGTACATGACTCTGATGATGAGGATAATAGAGATAATTTTATTAAATCGGTCACGTCATGGTTGGTCACATTGACATTTTACTCAACACTAATAGCTCACCAAATGAAAGTGAATTTTTTCAATTTAGATATTAATTGTAGATTTTTTGAAAGATTTTTTAATTCATGTACTTGGATGAAATTGACCCCATAATTGAGTGTTTTTTCTTTAAATTCAGCCAAGAAAAAAAAACAAAAAAAACTTCAAGCAAGTGAAGAAATCGTGGATTTTATCGAAGAGGGAGAAGAGTACAGTGAGTGTACATTAGAGAGCTAATGGATGGACCAGGCCCACGGGTGGATTTGGATACATGTACTGGAATGTATGAAAGTGATTTGAATCAAGTGGCCAAAAAATAAAAAGTGGAGTTGATCAAATCTGCTTTCTTCCTTTTTGGAATGAGTTGATGAAATCTCTGTGTTTTCTTTCCTCTTTTCTCTAAAACATGAGAGTTAGTCCTCTTTCAGCTTCATTTTTTACTAAGCGGATTTTCAATTATGAATCTTGAATTTTTTATCCATAAGAGTAATTTATTAAAAAAAATAAAATGGTAACCACTTATTTTTGTTAGCTGTAGAACTTTATTTTTTGTACAACTTGGTACCAATGACTGATTCACCTCATTTTCTCTATCTCCAATCCCACAACTTAGCAGAGCATTAAATACCCTACCGTATAAGAAGAAAGACCAAAGACGACTTGGCAATTTGGCATTATTGTAAACACAGGCCATGCATATATCTATCCATCCAACATCAAGTTCCATGTAACCACTTAAATGCTGTGGGCATTGGGCAAGTTGTGGGACAAGTTACACATTGCCACAATTATTCTTTTTAGTGACCATTTTTATCTTTATCTTTTTCTTTGTCCTTTTCACCACTCTATATTTAGCTAACATACATATTGCTACCAATAAAAAAAATACTAATACATTGCTTTGACATTTTGTCTGCTATATAGACTTAATACTATCCTTATTGCAACAAGCCACCTTTTTCTCTCATTCCCTTATATCCCAATTCGAAAAGGAAATGGGAACTGAAAAGGGATAATAGCACCAAATTAAACCCACCAGGACACATGGTACCAAACCAAGCCTATTTCCTCCCACAAGGCTCTATCTCATTTAGGGTGTAAGATCAATGTTAAGGAGATGAGATGATCTATGAACCAAATTCAATTTTTTGCCAAATTAATAATTGACAACCCATTCATCACCCAGCCACAATCCATGGAAAACTTCCAGTACACAACCGTTGTATACAACCCTTCTCTCACATTCAACCCCTAATATACGAGTTGTGTCATCATTCTATTAAAAAAGTATGCAATGGATGTATACACGAATTTCTCCCAAAGGGATACAGCCAAAAAAAAAAAAAAAAAAAGCTAATGCCAAGGGGATGGGAGGGTCTACAAGCATATGATTATGGGTCAGAAGACTCAGAACCTTTATTGAAGTGGTTAGGTTTTTTAGATAATAGAGAGAGGTTAAGCCCATGTGAGCAGTAAAGTGGCACAGACTAGTTAGCCCATTGACCACTACTTAGCATTGGGAGGATATAAACATAGGATCAACCCCTACTACAAAGGAAAGACAAGATTAACATACTACATAGGATCAACATACTGTTGGCACCACTAATACTAGTATCAAAAGGGAAGACAAGATTAAATTTCTCACACACAAATTGATCATGCATTGTCTTTTCTCAGCAAATGACTGCACAGAGGATAAAAACAGATTCTCTTCCACTAAGACCTTGATCTATGAGCTCTTCTCCAGACAATTAAGTTACAGTAAAAGGCAAAATTTCATGGTCTTCTTCAAGGTCACACAAAACATATACCAACACACAAATCCTTGTGAAAATCTGGGGGTTTTCACAGTGGTGGTGCTCACAAGCCAGATACAATCAAGACACATAGTAACTCCTCAGCAAGACCCAGCCACTTCGATCTTGGACAGAGATTCGGAAGTGCATGCATCCCAACTTCTTAAAACCAACTTTTGGCCCATTGGGCTTTCAGCATCCAAACTGCTTCTCACAACTCTTTGTGGAAGCAGTTCCCTGTTGCACACTTGCATAGCTCAAGTCACCTAATTTCCTGTATCAGATTTCTCTCCTCTCCCCCCCAAATTTGATGCGGGCTCCACTCTTAATATGAATCTCCACCAAAAAAAAGACAGAATCCTCTTTCAGAATATGCAAAACCATGATTGTTCAATCATATGTGTCTCTGCACTGTAGTTGCAGTTAATCATCCATGGTATATGAAGGAAAAACATTTTCAGCATCATATCTGAAACTTTAAATGCATTCACTCGAATATCCAAACGAAATGTGAAATGCAAATATGCAATAACTCAAACATCCAAGCTTTAGGATTCAAATGCCAGTGTCATAAAACGAAAAAGAAAGAAAAAAAAGTACATTCAAAATTCTTGATCTCCAATAATAATACAGTGTTTCAAGAATTGAAATTGGGTAGACATGGACATGCAAAATCAGAAATCTGTGTTTAATTGCATTACTATGAAATTTTTCTTCATTTCACTGCCTAGTTACAACAATGAGCATCTCAAGTACTTACAATTAGTGTGTGCCCAATC
Source organism: Dryas drummondii (assembly GCA_003254865.1). Taxonomy (NCBI): domain Eukaryota; kingdom Viridiplantae; phylum Streptophyta; class Magnoliopsida; order Rosales; family Rosaceae; genus Dryas; species Dryas drummondii. Next base: position 189,853 of record QANW01011467.1, on the reverse strand, counting down.
CTGAGCAATTGAAATTGCATATTTTGGGTACAATGTGGTGACCACTCCATAAAGGAGCATATATGAAACGTATAAAAGCTAATGTAATCTTTGTTACTTCAATAAAGATGTCTCTCACTAACTAAAGCCTATTCACCTCTTACTACGGGTTCCAGGTCCAGACCTTGGGCCAGGGAACCGGGAAAACTGCAGCTGCAAGTAATTAGAATCAGGATTGTTGTTCATCCATTTTATAACCTGTGAATCCAACAATAACGTCAGCAACTCCAAGAATTTCAGAAGCCACTAGCATGGGAAGATATGATGAGAAATGCATTTAGTTCTACAGGTTCTGGAGTGTAAGAGCTATATATCATAACTCATAATTGTAATCTTAAATCACAAAAATCCATCTATAACATTTTTTGTGAACAGCCTCAACTTTACACCTATTATGCCTGGAAAAATGATGCAGGAGCATCTGCTAGGGTTTCCAAGATTTAGTAGGTTTTTAGTAACTTTCTAATTTTTGTTTCCTAGTTGGATTTAGAGCCTAGTTTCTTGATTTCATTAGGTACTTGAGGTAATTTTACTTTAAGTTTTTCTAGTTAGCTAAGGTTTATTGTTTTCCTAGTGAGACGAGGAATATGTTTTCCCTATATAAGCTTAAGGCTTAGGTTGTAATAGACAGTTTTTGATCAATATATTTTTCTGAGAATTCAGATTCTAGAGTTTCTCTTGGGTTCCTAAACCCTAGAACTCATCTATCTATGTTCCAACTTTGATTCTATAGCTTTATTCTCTCTCTTTTCTACTGTTATTGCTGGATTTCCCAATCTACTGTGGCTTTTTCCCTAATATAGCAGCAAGACAGCAGCCTGTGCTCCTGTCCTGCATCAAAAAGTTTTAGAATAAATTTATTATGTACATGATTGAATAAGGTACTTATACCAATTAGCACATATAAAGTCATAAAGAAAAAAGGAAAAAAAGAAACATGAGGATTAAATTTCTTTGACACGGATAACCACAAAGGTTGAAGACAAGCAAAAACAATCACCTTGCAAAGCATTCATAGCAGTTGCTGCACAGGCTGGGTTTACAAAATCCACAAAACAAAGGATAAGAGAGGATCCCCACCACGCTGCATTAGGAATAAATCAGACAATGAGAGAGGTCAAAGCAGGTAATACAATGAAGCCAAGTCCAAACACATATAACAAGCGTTTAGAATGATCCACCATCCACATACAAGTTTGGACTCTTTTCTTACGAGCCTCACTTCTTTATATCCCACAAAAGGACGAAAGATATCTTAAAGAGATGTAAGATGAACAAGTCAGGGAAGAAAATTAAAAAGTTAGATGACTTAAACAATAAGATGGGAATAGGTAGCATGGAAACCTAAAAAAGGATACGAGCTACTTCCCTCATTTTGCTGTCAGGAGGAAGTCCTTCAACATATAAAGTGTTGGAAGCATCTGGAGGTGAAGGAGCTGTTTCACGTCCAGGTCCAGGCCTAGCCATTGTATCCACTGGGTGATGAATAGCAAGACTAATATTCCGACCATTTGTTAGTGGATCAGAAGCAATGGCTCCAGGACGACCCATCGATCACAGAATGATCAGCCATTCCACCACCAACAGCCCTCCCCAATCCAACTCTACCAAAAGTACTGGCTTCTCCAGGAGTATATGAAGACATTTGCTTCAATGGAAAATAGGATAAATGTTTTAGTTAAAAAAAAAAAACAGAGAGATGCGTCACAAAGGATAATAAGCATAATTCAAATGCTTAAGAAAGTCACTACACTCTGAAGATAGCGGTCATATGCTGATCCAATTGATTTTGTGTCCTTTACAGTCCTAGGATCACCAAGATCATCTTCTCGTGCTAAATAGTCATGCATCTCATGACCTGAAGACAGGTGAGAAGCTGGGAGGTCGGCTTGACAAAGTTGAAAATACAGAAAATTAGTCCTTAATTTAGTGGCAAGATTTACAACTAATGATGAACAAGGAAAGAAGCATCTAAAATAGAAGATGGAAGAGATATAAATCAAGAACATATATTTTAGGTATAAATTCAATTTAGACACGTAACTATATAAGCTATTTCAACAGGGTCCACGAACTTTAAAATATTTCAAATATACACCCGATCTATTATTTAAATTGAAAAATGAATTTCTGTCCATTGATTCGTTGAGAGATTAGTTAAATGACAGCTTGGCTTTTGCTGACCGGGATTACTCGGCGATGTGGCGCTATCTCAGCAAACATTTCCCGCCAAATGAGCGACACAGGCCCACAATTTAATAATAATAATAGAGAGAGAAAAAGAAAGAGTTTGTGGGCCCGTGTCAGGGGTTAGGTGGACTCGTGTCACTCATTTCCCGCCAAATGAGCGACACGGGTCCATAAACTCATCATCTATTTCTCGCTCATTGAACACAAATGAGGGATTTATATTCGAATTTGGGAGAAAACATAATGTTTTTGGGAGACTAAATGGTTAGGAGAGCGTTCAATGAGCGGGAAAGTGGTGATGGATGTTGCAGCTCGTGTCAAGTGAACATGTGTTGCTCATTTGGCGGGAAATGTATGCTGAGTAAGTGCCACGTCACCAATTAATCCTCGTTAGCAAAAGCCAAGCTGACATTTAACTGATCTCTCAATAAATTGATGGACGGAATTTCATTTTTCAATTTACATAATAAATCAGGTATATATTTAAAATATTTGAAAGTTCGTGGACCCGTTGAAATATCATATATAGTTATGTGTCTAAATTGAATTTATGCTTATATTTTATAGATAGTTTTCATCCTCCATTTTTCTCAAAACATCTTCCAGACAACCAACCTGTTGAAACAATTTTAATGAAAGAATGACATTACATAAGTTGCAGTGTAGCTTAGTAATCATAACAACTTTAAATATGAAAGGGGTAAGAAACTTAAAGAGCATAAAGTGTTTGCTTATTTCTAAAGTTTCATCATAGCTTCTCATCAAAGATAATTAAGCTACAAAACTGAGGACTCTGAGAAGGTGGTTTGATGTCTATATTGGTTGCCTCTTTCGTGGTTTGAATCAACGAACAACTAATGACATGCTTAATGATTGTCTGGTCTGCATAGAGGAAGGTTAGAATAGCTATCCCTTTCAGCATGGAATTTGGGTTCATGGCTTAGTTTAGACTTTAGAGAAGGTAGGTGGGAGACTGGAACTGCAACTTTTATTTCCTTGGTAATTTTCAATTAGTTATTGCTGGGGTGGGTCATGAATAAAGTTTTAAACAATTTTAAGGGCATGTTGCTTGTTTAAACATTCTTAAGTGTGTAAAATGACATATCGTTGTTGTCTACTTCATGTTTTAATTATGTTATTGATGAAAAAACGACACGTCTACAGTATAATGTTAACAAAACTAACTCCAGCAGGTATGGTCAGTAGCAGACAAGATATTCTTGCTGATCTAGAAAGCCACAAAAACATAGAATCTTTGGCAACTTCATTCTATATTTCCAATTCCCACAGTAAACTTCCTAAAACCAAGGCAACTCCACCACGCTATATTTCTTCTTATTCATCGTTTTGGGTTTTTACTGTTCCCTACTAGCTCTTGGCAGAGGGAGCAGATTACTTCCAAAAAAAAAAAAAAAAATTGTGACTTGGGCAATTGAAAGAGGAGGTCCTATTGGATGGAAAACCCAGAAATTAGAAGTAACAAATCAAGGCTATCAAGCTAGTAAAGTTTGGCTTATACTAGTGAGACTGAGAGATGATGCAAATATGAAACAAGAAAGTAGGGATTTAGTGCAAGCAAATAAGTCCTCGACCTAAGTGAAGGCCAATGAAAGCAATAGGGCAAGAACTAAAGCAACTATAGACACAATATACAGATTAAGTCTGGAGAACAATGGCATAGACATATTGCATGGACAACAGAGCATAATGGTGTACATAGGTAAAAGCTTTGTATAGGTAAAACATTATCATACAACATGTTGGACATAAACGAGGGGGACACTTAAGACTTATTGAGAAAATCTATGTACTGTTGAAGATTTTATAAAATATATTGGAAGCTTTTTAGAAGCTCAAGAATATGTCCCAACTATATTAAAAGAAATACTTGAAATGTGTCGTTCCATTTCCACCTATGCCAAACCATTATGGAGCACAGACTACGCAAAGACAAGGCAGTCATGGTACAGTATAAGAAAGTAGGCAAGGAAATGCAATAAAACCATATACATTGATAAGAGGAATGATTACAACAAGACTATCTACCTAGACACAGACCAAACAATTGTTTTGCCAACAAGCCGAAGGTATGCAGCAAATATGCTGTACAATAATTGCTCACTTAGTTTCAATGTGAATCACTGAATCAAAGGTAATATTAGACAAACTCTAAGTCAGCTATTTAAATCAGATATGCAAAAGATCAGCACAATGCTGTGAACTGACCCCACAAACTCAACAGTTGTTCTCTATTTCAAGAAGATTGATTATGCTCATCAAAATGAGAAATACAAAGGTAACGAAGTAGTAGTAAGCTAGAACCTCATTAACAAGTAACAATCTCCACATTACATAGCAAGCTTTTCAATATCATCAGCTCCAGGACCATCTAAGTGACATAAATTATTAGCTGCATAATAAGCATCAATTATTAACACAAGAATACATCAACAAAAATAGCAAAAGCATGTAGTGATAGAAAAATCATATGATATTAGAAAATCACTAGAACAAAAAAAGCCATGATCTTCTTCACAAAGACCACCAAGATTATTGTCATCTTGTATCACTTTATCAAATCTAACCCCAATTTTTGAGGATCCATTTTCTTCAAAAGCAAGAACAACTTTGCCTCGACAGCCATGCATTGGTCCCCTGCAGAAAAAAGAAATTAGAACCAAAATCACTTCCCAATCAATGGTCTACGGAATTCATGGGGCAAGATTCTCAACTTTAGCTTACATAAAATAACCACAAATAAAATAAAATAAGTCTTCATAAAGCATGCATCAGTTCTCTTAAGACTGATGTAATCAAATTAAAAGTGATTTTATATTGTCAAATTTCTTATGTTCTAAAGAATCAAAAACGAAAAAAGATATGACATTTCAACCCTCTTAACATGAATAGAAATTTATCATTCACCTCTCCTAAACGCTACAAAAAAACTCTATTACCAAAAAAACCACAAATTATCCCTGAATAAATGGTCAATGGTAATAAAGATTTCCAATCTCAAAATTTAGGTGATATGTTCCATTCTCTAGCAATATGACAGAATTTCCAATATAATTAACAGAAAAAAAAAAAAAGAGAAAGAAATGTAGATACAACCACTGCTAATGCATATAGCATTATGTTTAAGAACATTCAGGCACTAATCCAAGAGAGTTTCCCATATGCAAGAGCATATCAACCATAGTAAAGGTAAAAATGTCAAATGAAGCAAAGAACAATACCAAGAAGCCAAGGCATAGATGATAACAAGTGCCAATACGTACCAATAATGAAAAGTAGCTGAAATAAGATAAATACCAGGTAGAAAGAGCAAACCACCCGTAATAGCAATAGAAAAAAAGATCCCTTGACAGATCAACCTAAAAAATGTCATCATCTAAAATGGACAAGCCAGCTTAATTTATAGCATTTTGACAACAAACAAAAAAGAAGAAACTCTGGATGCAAGGTAGTCATTTATTTTGTGAATATTTATTTTAGGGTAGCTTGGAGTTAGGGGAGCCAGTGAAATAGATGTTAAGGCCTAACTTTAGACTAACAAGCAAACAATTTGTCATTTAAAATAACTAAGTACAAAACTGTAAGAAAACACACGTTTGGCTGAGATCCAAGCTTCTGCCTCGAGAGGATGTCGTCCGACCTCCAAGAACCGGCAATCGCAAAGAGTCGTCCGACCTCCGAGACAGAGAGACTTGTAGAGTGAGATTGAGAGAGAGACGAAGCTCTTGACGTTGGCTCGATGAAGCTCATTCCAGTGACGATGACGAACGACTGTTCTGTAGACAAACGACAAGGCTCAATCATGCACTTGCAAGTTGAAAACCCCAAAAAAAACCAATAAGCAAAACCTAAAACAAAAAAGATAAGAACCTAAATTGACCTAGGTTGCCGATGGAGTAGCTCAGTGTGACGGCGCATGTACCGGGCCACCGCAGATGATGAACGACTTCGAGGTTGTTCGAAGGAAACACCCAAGGCTTCAAAATCTCCCAATACAGATCTAATCTAGGTTTGCAGAAAGGGGGATAAGAATTGAGAAAAAGAGAGAGAGAGAGTGTAGGGAGAATTGAGAACGAGGATGGCAGGATGCAGATCGAGAACGATGATGGCGGGATGCAAGATTGATGAAGTTTGTGTCAAGTGTTGGGGGGTCTTCGAATGGGTAAGTGAGTCTAATTCTTGGGAGTTGTGTCTAGGATGTAGTTGGTAGTTTGGTACGCAAAAAAATTTTAAGTTGGTGCAATTAAAGATATCAGTTCATATTTTAGATATGAGTTTTTAGGATATTTTTGGTTTATGGGTAAAAATTTAGATATCAGTTTTAAAAAGTATTGATATGTAATAAGTTATAGATATCATTAGAAAAATCAATTAATATCTAAACTTATACAATATCGGTTTTGTTACAAACTGAAGTCTTAGCAGTGATATCTATGGTCTTTTTTGTAGTAGTGCGTGTACTTTATATTATCAAATAGCTCTGAATAGAATAAGTTACAAAAAGTATCAACACAATGAACCAGTTTTTTCTTCTTGGTGAGTTGCAGATCTTTTGTGTGTTTTAATTTTTTTTTTTAAATTTAATTATTGGGGTTTTAAATTGTTTTATAATAATTTTATTTTTTATTATTATTTTGGTCTACGTGGCATTTTTTTAAAGTCACGTCAGTATGCCACGTAGGCGGTTAACGGCTTGGCAGACGAAAAAGTTGACGGAGATACTTAAGTATCAAAAAATGGTAGTTGAGGTACATCTATATATGCAACTTTTTTTAATTAGGGTACCTAAATAAAAAATGGTGTAAACTTGAGGTGTGCGCCGGCCTTGTGTTGTGCACTTGAGAATATATATATATTGAGATGTGGTCGTAATATTCAACGTGGCGAGTAGAATAGTCAGTACTCGATCTACTGATCGTCCATATAATATAATGCTCTTGCCTCTCATTCAAAAGATGTGATTAGGATATACCTTTTGGCCCCTCATTAGAACAGAATCTATATGCAACTCTGAGTATATGTATGCAATCAGTGGCGGAGCCAGGAAAACATACCTGTGGGGGCACCAATGCACTATCGTTTCTTTATTGAGGCATTTCCAATTCATTATTGCACACCTAATTTCAACTTGCTTCAAAACCTTTTAATCAAAACAGAAAATAGCTTTAATTTAAATAGAAGTTGTTGCCTTTTAATCAACAAGAAAGAAACTTATATAATATTACAACATAGAAACATATTAGAGACAAAAGCATAGAGTTTTATATATATGTCCTTGTAAATCAATACACTTTTCTTTCCATTACAATATGTCAGGAGTCAGGAGCACAAAATTATCTAGCATCACTACTATATGTCAGCGGACCCTAAAAATTTCAGTATCACAAAATATTATATTTCTGTTCATTACAATTATAGCTGCCCCCTACGAGTTTTCATATTTTGGAACCATTGGCATAATAACTTCATTATTAATACTAAGAAAAATGTCTTTCTCAATGTATGCAATCAAGCAATCGTTCATCCATTCATCTCCCATTCGATTGTGTAATCGATTTTTCACAATATTCATGCTGAAAATACTCTCTCTACACTTGCAGTGACAACAGGTAGAATTAATGCAAGTGTCAAAAGCAAGTAAACTAAAGGGTAAACTTGATCTTTCTTTGTTTCAACCATTTTTTGTGCAAGATCAATAAGCCCTTTCAAACATGAAAATCCAGTATTAGAGCGCATGTCCATGATGTAGTTCTCAAGTTGATCTTCAAGCATTACAAGCTCAACTATAGAAAAATCATTTGGATAGAATTTGGCAAGACATATCAACTTCTGCTTGTCAAAAGCAGCAAATGAGTCACTTGGTTTCAGACATGCCAAATTAATAAGCAACTTAGTAGTCCTCTCAGTGAAACAATTATTTAACTCTTGGAGCTGCATATCTATTACATTGTTGAATAACTCAACAAGATAATGATGCAAGTTCGTGATAACTTAAGTTTTACGCCTTGGTCGCCCTTGAGTTAGAAACCTATCATCCATATTATAAATTTCAATCTGATGTTTGCCATAAAAAGAAGAAACTTCACTGAGCAAAGAATCCCAACCATTCTCCCACATCAGTTGAAGTCGTTCTTTGCATATTTGAACTAAGTTCATGGCATTCAGTACTATATCTTGATCTTTCCTTTGTAATGCCTGTGACAAATCATTTGTGATACCTAAGATATTTTTCATAAGGTGCAAGTTGAAAACAAAATCAAATGACTGGATGAAAGTCAATAGAAGCTTTGATTGAAATTTTTGCTCAAATGTTGATCCATCCTCTGTTACGGTCTCAAGGACATCTATCATAGATGAGAACATGTTGTGCAAGCTGATTAAAGTTGCCAAATGTGAGCCCCATCGAGTATCACAAGATCGTTTAATAGTAGTTTCCTGATTGAGGCCTTGTCTAGTTAAAAGCTCACCATTATTGATTGCTTTAAAAACTTTCACAGCATGTTTATCTCAAAGAATATCACGCCGTTTAGCAGATGCTCCTACCACATTGACCACAGTAGTCACAAAAGTAAAGAGACATGTGATGTCGGGGTCTTTCTTTGCCACAGCTACAAGAGATAATTGAAGTTGGTGAGCAAAGCAATGAACATAGAAGGCACACTCATTCTCCTTCATAATAAGTGTTTTAAGACCATTGAATTTGCCTTTTATGTTACTAGCCCCATCATAACCTTGTCCCCGAAGCCTAGACATGCTTAATCCATGTATAGAAAAGAAGCCATCAATTGCAGCCTTGAGTGAAAGAGCAGTAGTATCTGTGACATGCTCAATAGCTACAAAATGTTCAATTACACAACTCTTATCCACATAACATAATACAATAGTCATTTGCTCATTTGAAGACATGTCACGAGATTCATCAACAAGAATGGAAAAAGGTGAGTCACCAATTTCTTTAATAATTTCAATGACGATTTCAATTGAAATAGCACTTACAATATCCTTTTGAATATCCAGTGATGTCAACTTCAAATTTTCAGGAGCATTTTTCATCGAGACAGCTCTTATATCCTCATTATTATCACCTAGGCATTCCAAAAACACAAGAAAATTCCCTTGGTTGTTTGAGTTTTCAAATTCATCATGGCCACAAAATGAAAGCCCTTGTCGAAGAAGAACCTTAATACAAGTACGTGATGCAGCCCAACAAGTTCGATAGTTGTTCGATCTTGATTTGATAGCTTTGATAAAACTATTTGAATGTGTTTCTTTTGGTTTAGTAGATCCTCACAATTTTTCAAAGCTTGGTTATGAGAACTATTGGGTCTTCCAACATGAGCTTGTAATCTTTCCTTCTTCTTCCAATTTGAAAACCCCTTACCAACAAAAGAGTCACCACCTGATTGGTCTCCATTCCCTGGTTTACAGAGATAACAACATAGACAAAATGCTTCATCTTTGGCTATACTATACTCTAGCCAAGTAGGATAGCTACTAAACCAACTAGGAATAAACCTTCTTTCCTTTTGACCAAAATTATTTAAGGGGAATACATGGTTTCTAGGCTGACAAGGACCTTTCTGAAGATATGCTCTCCTAACTTGATCTCGCACATTTGGATGATAATTCCAAATTGGAGTACGAAGTCCTGGATCAGCAGGTAGATCTGCCACATTGATCTCAACACAAGTTTGTCTTGGGCTATTATCAATTTTCTTTGAAGGAGAAGCCTCCGAAAACTCAAACTGGGTTTTTCTTTTAAAAAATATTTCCATCTGTTTTAACATTTATCAAGTTTATTTAGTTTTTATATGAAATGAGCATTCAAACAAAGCAATCATCATTCATCAAGTACATAAATACCATTTTGCCTTTATATAACTAAGTCTAAATGCATACAAAACTTTGTTGGGGAGTATACAAAACTTTGTTGGGGAGTTAGGGAGGGGAGCTAACACATAAAATCAGATAATCTTTGCAACTCTTTTGCAATCTTGAAAATTAACAAAAACATCCAAACATAAAAAAATTAAAACAGAGCATAAGTTATCAGTTTTTTGAAAGGGTTTTTTTTTTTTTTTCAAATTTGGTACCTCAACTTTATCCTATGTCTCAATGTGGTACCAAAACTTTAATTTGTCTCAATTTGGTACTTTAACTATAATTTTGTCTCTAATAAGTACCAAGTTCTAATTTTGTCAATAAACTTAACAGAAGTATGTGTAATTTAGTCTTGTCATGAATAAAACAATAATAAAATAATAAAATTAATGAACAAAAGGAAATGAACAGCATAATTAAAAAGAAGAAGAAAAGAAGGGGGTGGGTGTGGTTTGGGAGAGATCAAACGCGTGGTGGGTGTGTGTAGTGATGCTTTGTTTTGTTTATTTATTTATTATTTTACATTTGAAGATCTATAGACCAAAAAGAAGAATGAGAGAAGAAGAAGAAGAAGGAGAGGGTGGGGGGATCTGTAGACATAGGAAAGGGGTGAAATGGAGTTCTTAGCTTTTTTTGTTATTTTGTGTTTATAAATGTGCATTAGGAAAGAAAATAGAAGAAGAAGGAGGGGCTGCTATGAATCTAGAGAATTCGGGTTTTTTTTTTTTTTTTTTTTTTTTTTTTTTTTTTTTTTTTT
>QANW01011467.1:148832-178746 GCA_003254865.1 Dryas drummondii | reverse complement strand
GAGAGAGAGAGAGAGAGAGAGAGAGAGAGAGAGAGAGAGAGAAAAAAAAAGGGGTTTAGGAAGGAGATGAAGATAGGCAAACAAATTGGACAAAAATGCCCCTACTTCTGTTAATTTATTTAACAGAAGTTTGGTTAATTTGATATCAATTAGAGACAAAATAATAGTTAAGGTACCAAATTGAGACAAATTAAAATTTAGGGATCACATTAAGACATATGTCAAAATTTAGGTATCAAATATGAAAAAAAACCCTTTTTGAAATTACCATATGTAGTAGCTTTCCCTTCTCTTCTTCTCAATACCCAATCATGCAACTTCAAGTTTAAATAAGTAAATCCTAAATCAAATTCCTGCAATAAAATAGCTTAGCCTTAGTAATTATTTTAAGTTTTTCATGTATAAAAACCCATATGGGTTGAAAAGTAGAGAACTTTATATGAATAGAAAGACAATTTTGCAAGAACAAAAAATAGAGATTGACATTCAAAGTCTCAAAGGCACAAATAAATCAAGGCTACAAGAGGAAAACGAAGAGAGAAATCATTTACCTATTTCAGTAGACCATTGCTCATTTACCAATTTTGCAGAGCTTGCTGTAATGTTATCCATGGAGAATAAGAGAAGACGCGGGAGGGGAGAAATTAGATGAAGAATCATGACTGGTTGATATTTTAGTAAACAAATCATGAAATTTTTTAATTTTTTTTTTTGGTATCAATAGGCCATTTTTTCCCCCCAAAAGTTGAGTGGGGGCCTGTGTCCCCCTTGGTCCTCACGTGGCTCCGCCACTATATTCAATGCAATGCAATCACAGCAATTCAGCAATTCAGCAATTCAACATCATCCATATTTAACTTAGTATATGGCCACGCTTTGTAGGGTTGTCATTCTTTGACTAGTGATTGCCCTTTTTGCTCTAAATATCTTTTTGTAGAATGGTACCCTTATTGATTTGTCTAATATGGTAACTTTTTTTTTTTAATATTTTTTTTATGGGTATACACCACAAAAAGGCAAGAAGGAAACATAAAAGTGTAATTTTGTTTTGGTGAATTGGAGATGAGTCCCTAATTAATAATTTATTCCTATTTAATTTAGAGTATAATATTTCTAACAAAGTCTCGGGGATTGACAGAATGCCTGCCTTCTTTTATCAAAATTATTGGCATGTTGTCAAGGATAAGGGTGACTACTGTTTGTAGGTTATTAATCGGCAAGAGAGTGTGGGCAGCACCAACCACAATTTTGAAGGAAAAGTTTATAGGTAGATACAATCAGTGACGGATCCAGAAATTTTATCCTGGCGGATCATAGTGTAAAACACAACGAGAGGCGGTAGGTCGCAGGCGGGTGGGGACTGGCTTGCGACAACTTGTGGGTAGGTGGGGTGGCAGCATATGGGGCTGAGTAAGGGGATCATGGTTTGAGAAAATGTGAATTGAGGATAAATGGTGAACACCTATTGGGCTCCTTTTGTTTTTTTACTTGGTCTTTTTATTTTTATTTTTTATTCCTGGCTCCAAAACGTCGTTTTGGGCCAGGGTTAAAAAAAAAAAAGAGGGAAGAACGCCTCACAACCATTCAAACATTTCTTCGAACAGGTTATAGGCGTGCTTGCAGGTGGTCATTCCAGGGCGTCAACCTGGCAAGTTTGGCAAGAGTTTTTTGGTGGGCGAGTGGTCAGACTTTTCCCTAACCTTGAGAAGCAAGTTGAAATCATCAACATGTCATACCATATTGATTTTCTTAACCAAAGTGAGCAACCAATTCATTTAACCTGTAGCTAACAGGTCATTCAAGCAACAAAATAAGGCTTAATCTCATGCTCAACTACTGGGGTAATTTTCAACATTGTAGACAAGAAAAACACTCAAAGCATCTTATCTCATTTCGATTCCAAGTTTTAACACAAGAAAATCAATCACAAACACATATAGGTATAATTATAAATACAAGAAAGACATAACGTTTAAGTGGACTAACTTTTCCTGCCTGATATGTAGTCCTTGTCCTTGCTGCACTTACAAGCAAATTGATATCCTAGTTTTAGGCATAATGAAATTAGAATTAGCCTTTTCAAATCAGACTTAGGGTTTTCTAGGGTTTAATTAATAACTTATTGGCTAAGTCAAGTTGCATCCGAGTTCCTAAACCCATGTATCACTACCCTATGACCTTATACAAGTTCTGAATTATGTATTAAAAACTTTTTCAAATTTAAAACCAAAATGAAAGTCAAAAGAATAAAAGAGGTATTCTGCATAATTAAGTTTTCAAGTTTCTAGTTTAAAAGTAAGGGGTTTGACAACCCAAATTTCGATTTCCTTGCAAATGGCTCCCCTTTGTTTTTAAAACATCCTTAGGAATGAAATGTGACTTGCTCATCCTAAGAGTATGGGTCAAAAATGTTTAAAACAAAATATTTCAGTTTTGTACCAAATAAACTTTTCAAAAATACCAAAAGAGCAGTGCTTGCTTTGTCATTTTTATAAAATCATACAAAAATCATTTGACCAAGATTTTTCACAGAAAGCTAGTTCACATGTTAACATATATGTAATAAAATTTTCAAAGCAATTGGTGTTGTGCAAAGACGGTTTTTGAAAAGTTGAAACTAGAAAACTGAATTTTGGTGTAACTTGTAAAATTCACCATAAATCTATAAAAAGTTGGACTTAGGTGTTTCTTGACTCAAAATAAATATTAGGGTGTCTAGTTTCAACCCCAAAAATATCAAAACCAAAGCTTTTCTAAATCAATATATAATTTGAAAACAAGCAAGTGTGGTCAGAAAATAGAAAAGTTTGGAAAACAGAAATTTTATGAAATTGTATAAACCTTTGGACTTCTTAGAATGCCATTAACCTTAGCCAATTATCCTACACTGGATTTCCATGGATTTCCAGAATCTAAACTCCTAATGTACTTTAGAGAATAGGTTGAGTTTCTTACTGAAGTCTTTGTTGAAGAATAATGCAGGCTGCACTCTTCTTTCCTTCTCCAGAAATCTTGGTCTTTCTTGAATCTCCTTTAATTTTCTCTCTCTCTCTCTCTCTCTCTCTCTCTCTCTCTCTCTCTCTCTCTCTCTCTCTCTCTCTCTCTTCTTTCTTTCTCGTTTGTTTTTGAATCAATGTCTGAGAGAGGTTTGTCTGAAAGAGAGTTGGTTTATAAAGAGAAGGGATATGGCTGTTGGAGGGAAAATGAAGGAGTTACCTCTTCAGGTTTTCTGTTTAATTTGGCGTGGGAAATGATTTATGAGATGGCTGTCAAATTTTTGGTTTCTCAAGAGGGATTCAATTGGCTTAACCAATCCCTTAAAAGGCCTACTAAAGTGGATAATTAACCTATTGGACTAGGTTTAACAACCCATTAGTCAATCCAAGGCTTTTCCTTACTTAATTCTCTTAATTAAAACTCATCATTCGATTTTTCTTTTCTTTCTCAAACCCAAAACCAATGCACACTCAACCTAAGTCATGATTACCATCCCATGCCAGGGTCATCTTCCTTATCTAAAATGCAGTTTGTCCATACTATATATTGTTTTAAGGGACCTAAACCTATGTTTCCCTAAGATTAATTAACCCCCAAGATTTGAAAACAATCTTTTAGCCCCCTATTGTATTGAATTTCTTTGCATCCACCCCTTAATCAGTCAAACTTTTCTAGGCGTTTTGTCTTTTCTAGATTTTATTTACTCGCAAATATACGAATCGAGTAGTATATTAACGAGGTCGAACCTCAAGGAGTGATAAAAAAAACGATACACTAAGTTTAAACTTAAGTTAATTTAAAGCTAACCTAGTTTGGAAATTTTGTTGGTTTGTGAGACAATTAAAAATAAAATGCAAGTAAATTAAAAAGTAAATAAAGTAGCAACTAGCAACTAAATTAAAAAGCAAATAAAGTAAATGAAAAGAGAACAAGGTAAATAAAGGTGCAAGAATTGAAATATTAAATCTAGAAATGAAAGTAACAACTTTTTGAGTTTAGAAACTTAACAATGGTATAAGAACCAAGGTTAGGGTTCTACACCACTTATGAACATATTAAATGAGATTTTTAGTAATTTCCCCTTAAAGGAGGGCACCCAAGAGTCACTTGATGCCATATTGCAAAGATAAATATGAATTAAGCACAAAGTTGAAGGTTTATATGGCAGATTTTGATTTTTCTTAGAGAATACAATTTTAAGCAACTCAAGTGAACCAAAACTAAGGAACAACTAGAGTTCAAAAAGTTTGTATTTAAGACAATTAAACATAGAGCTAAAATGTAGAAAGAGGATCTAACAACCCATAATATATGACATCATGGGTGAAAAGAGGATCTCTATCTCATTTTAATATCAAAATCTAGGCTTGTAAGATCTTAAATAAGGGGAAAATTAACATAAAGACCTCATTTAATAATGTTCATGGTGGTGCTTCCCCCTTACCTTGGTAAGGGAGTTTAGTGACCACCCATGATCTTATATCTTAAATAAAAATAAAGAAAGAGGTAAATGAGCATGAAATTTAAAGAACAATAAAATAAATAACACTACTAACAATAAAATAATAACTACATAAAATAAAAGACATAAAGTAAATAGAAGACTAGAAGAAGAAAGAATAGAAACATAATACTAAAGTTAACAATAACATAAAGAACCTACATAAAATAAAAGGCATAAAATATTATGTCACTCTTCCCTCTTCTCTCTTCTTTTTTCCTTTATTTATTTTATGCCTTTTATTTTATGAAGAGTGACATAATATTAAACTTTCATTAAAAAAAATGCAAGAGAAATTACATCCTATTCTCTCTCAAATATCATAGCCAAATGGCTTGAGAGAGAAATCCTAGGAGAATACTAGAAGAGGCAGCAAATTAAAATTCTAGACTAAAAGATATGAAGAGGGGACTAAATGTTCCTATTTATAGGCAAATACTAGGGTAGAAAATATTAGAAAAGAGAGAGCTGGTGACAGCTATTAAGATAAGGATCAACACAAGGAGCTGGCGTTGGAGTCGGGAAGCATCTGGAAGATGGGACACGTGGCGCCCACTGGTTGGAGGAAAAATTGATTAATCAGGTTGAATTCTGGGCGGAAGGAGAAAGAGAGGTGGCTTGCGGCTTGAAGGCTCGGCTGGCTGGCATGGGAGGCACCGGCTGCATTGAAATGCGTAAGGGAGAGAGAAGAGAGGAAGCGGCTCAATGTTTGGCAGCTTGGGAGTGGCTCGGCTCACATGGTTTTGATTAATCAAAATGAAAGGAGGCTGTGTGCTAGGCGGAAGGAAAGAATGTCGCTGGGCCACGTGTCACCTTGCAGTTGGCTGAGAGGATGTTAATCAAATGCATTTGACTGAAAGCGGAAGTGGCAAGTGACTGTTCGGCTTCTAGGTGGGCTGGGCCGGCTGCTTCCTCTTCACTTGGGCTGGGCTTTTGTGCTAATGGGCTTCTTCTCCTTCATCTCTTGTTTTGGGCTTAAAACACAAATAAAACTAATTAATAAAAATTCTAATTTTTAAATTTAACCTAACAAAAATAAATGCAACTTCATAAAATCTAAGAATCATGACGAAAAATAATAAAAATGAGAATTAAAAACACTAAAAATGCTAAAAGACATAAACAAAAATGTATGGTTTTAAGGATAAAAATTATACATAAAATGAACTCAACACTTGACAAAAATGTCCTTATTGTCCCTGGCCTTAAAATTTCTAGATCACTTACTAATGCCATGTGAGTTAAATGGCCAAAATAAATTTTGCACTTTAGAATCAAATATTAATATTGCAAACTAATAGGCATAGGTACCATTGCTTCAACATATGCATGTAAGCGTGTTGTAGATGATCTGTGACTGTCTTAGACCAGTTATCTATACAGAGAATATACAAAGAGGAACCATGTTTTTTTGGAATCGCGGGAGAACCACTCGGTTTCATGGTCTTCATTATAGAAGAGTATATGGACCTACGCTACTTGTACTTTTCCAGGGCTAAAATTAATAAATTGAACTGAAAATAAAAAAACAAAATGAACAGAAAAAAAATTCTGAACCCGCATAAGCAAAACCCTCACTTATTTCCTATCTCTCCCTCTTTCTCCCTCTTTCTCATTCTCTCCCAACCCACCATGAGAAAACACCCACATCTAAAAAAAAGGCAGCTTGTAGAATTCTTGCTTCTTCTATCATAATTAAGATAAAGAAAGACCCTAGTTGTTTTTGCAAAACACAAATATTTAAGTTTTGGTAAGTATACCTTAGCCTTTCTTGTACATATATACATGCTCTTTGGACATGAAGAATGTAGAAACCTACGAGCTTTCTTTGTTGTTTCTCAATTTTTCATTGATTGCAGATCTAGGTAGGTATACTCCAGATGGGTTAATGAAAGAGGAGGGAGAGGGGTAGAGAGAGAGAGAGAGAGTGACAGAACCACCCCCGGATTCCATCCTGAAACCCGGAGAGATCCTGTGGGGTCCAAAATCAAAGAAAATCTTACCGTAAATTTGGCAGAACCTACTCTGAAAATGGACTAACCCCAAAATTTTATTAACCTATATAAACACTTCTAAGAACTTCAACCACCTCTACCACAACCAAAGAGGGGTCTCAGACCCGACAAATACAAAATAGTTCTTATAATTTAATTATAGTTATCAGAGCCCCTACTTTTATTACAACAAATTTACAGTTAAAGTAAACCAGAACTTCTAAAGTGGAAGCGATGCCTACAAGATTCGAGTAAGGAAAAATGGATGTTATGCCTCGACGTGATTGACTCGACCTCCACCAAAGCTACTACCTGGGAGGGAGAAATTTAGACAAAAATAGAGAAATGGTGAGATAACTCAGTGAGTGGGCAAGTCAGAATACGAAACATAAAATTATATTATCTTTTAGAAGTCACAAAATAAAAACCTTTAAGACCTTACAATCGCTCTTTGAAATCCCCCAACTTTAAAACTATCTTCAAAATCTATTCTCAAACGTCAAATGAAGTATTTATTTACATGATAGAAGCGTTAAACAAGTAAGAAGTCGTTCTTTAACATTTTATGAGTAAAAGTATTCTTTAGCACCATATTTAAGAATCTAAATTAATATAAAACAAAATTTCCTCTTTAAACTTATATCATAGAAAAATCCTTGAAGAGGGGAATGAAGTTCCACCGTACTCAAACCCGTAACTGCAGACAATGTCTTGGCCACAATCCCGCGCACGGGCAGGCTCAAATCCTGGCCACAATCTTGTACGGAGGGGTAACTCCGTATGAGCAGGCTCGTATCCTGGCCACAATCCCGTGCATTTAACACAGGTAGGCTCGACCGGTCAATTCGTGCATTTATACATCAGTTTTTAAATACTCTTTTCACAATTCCCTTTAATAACCCAACTCATCAAACATGTATCTTTCCTCAAATCAAAACGTCTCATCAGTACTTGTATTTTCAATTCACAACATTCCACTTCCAAAAATAAATAATCTTTACGATAATCAGACTAGATATAATAAATCCTCTCATAAACGAATTGAATTTTAAAACACACTATTTCAAATCAAGGTACTTTCCACAAGAATGCGCATAGCAAAACACAAATTATTAAAATTAAGGTCCACTCACAAATTGGGAAATCTAGTTTCGATTCTCCGTCGGATCGTCACGAGCCACGGTCGCCTCGCCTAATAAAAGCAATAGCATACAATTAGACTCATGTCAATAACCAATAAAGTGTGTGCATACAAGAAAACCTGACGTCCTAGCTATTTCGTGTTCTTCCCTATGGTTAGAAGTCGTCTCTTTAAAACAATGACACTCTAACACTTATTCCCAAAACATCCTCGTTTCGACCTACGACGCGCAAGATCGCCAACCAACTTAATCAAAGTATTCAAATTAATGTTAGGAACTCAAAATGATAGTGGGGAATTCAGAACCTTTGTCATCGCCACTTAAGGTGGCGGTTCTAAGATCAAATTCCACAATTTTCTCAAATTTCACAACCTTTTTAAATTCTAGATTTTAATTGGGCTTCAAATGGACAAATATTGTCCGACAATGGTCCAAAAATAAACTCCAAAACAAAATTTACAAGGCCAACCCGAAAATGGCCCATAATTCCTCAAAATCAAGTTCCTAAATACCCAAAAACTATCAATTCTCCAAGATTGCTTCAAACCATCAGTTCTAAACATAAATTAAAGGTTCTTAGGGATGAGAATTGTACAAAAATACATACAACATCATCTAATTTTGAAAATTTGATAGGAACCTGAAATGAGCCCTAAACCCCAATTTTCCAAAATCACAATTGTTCAAAATTGACAAGTAACACCATATGGGTTTGGAAGCCCATGAAGAGAGGAAGAAAACCCACTAACCAATTTCTTGATCGGAGCTCGAAGATGGCCGGAATCGGTAAGAGAAGTCGGTGACTGAGGAAGTTTTCTTCAGCGATTTCCTGCGTACAGGGGTGGCAGGCCGGCGAGGGGAGGCACAGAGGAGGACGACCGGCTCACGGGGGTCACGACAGTGATCTTGTGCTGCCGGGAAGGTGGCTGAAGGTTGTCTTCTGGTAGTGGTGTCGCGCGCACAGAGGGGAAGAGAGAGATGAGAGTCTGCGGGGGAGAGAGAGAGAGAGAGGTCGGGGGGAGGAGAGAGAGAGAAGGGGGAGGTTGAGGTGGTACCGTCGCTGCCTCTTGGCCGGACGGCGGGGGCGAATCCCCGCGGGGACCCGATCCGATTGAAACCCTAATGGGGGAGATAAATGGGGCCGGGTTCGGATTAGGAGATTTAGGCGGGGACCCGAGTCAGGGGCGGGGCGGGTATGGTTTTGGCTCCCCCGACCCCGAACCCGCCCCGTTTACACCAAATATCTATTATTAAAATTTTAGTGTTAAAAGTGTCATGTAGGGGGATCGAACTTGGCACCTCAAATGTTCTCCCACAACTCCTTACCATCAGACCAACAAGTTTTTATGAGTTTTCTCTTCCAATTTATATATTTATACACAATTTAGATAATAAAACCCTAAACCCTATACCCTACCATATACCATATACCCTAAACCCTATACTCTATACCCTAAACCCTATACCTTATACCTTATATCCTATACCCTATACCTTATACCTTATACCCTATACCCTATACTCTATACCCTATATCCTAAACCCTATACCCTAAAAGCCTAAACCCCATAAAGCCTAAAACCTAAACTTATTATTCCAATCTAGATAATAAAACCCTAAACCCTATACTCTATACCCTATACCCTAAACCTATACCCTATACCCTATATCCTATATCCTAAACCCTATACTCTAAAAGCCTAAACCCTAAACTTATTATTCCAATCTAGATAATAAAACCCTAAACCCTATACCCTATAATACCCTATACCCTAAAGCCTAAACCCATAAACCNAGTAAATTAACAAATATATATGTTTAGGGTATTAATATGTATTTTTGTTAAATGTATTAACATATATAAATGTATGTTTGTTAAATTATACATTTATATATATGTTTTAAAACCCCAAACTTCCAAACCCCAAAACCCCAAACCCTTTAAAAAAAAAAAAAAAAAAAAAAAAACACTGATCTAATCTCTCACTCTCAGTCTCAGTCTCTAACTCTCTATCTCTCTCAGTCACTGGGTCTCTCGACTCTCTCTCGCAGTCGTGCTGCCCTCTCGCCAGATCCTGTCTCGCTGCCCTCTTGCCAAGTCGCCACCATCTCGCCAAGTCGCCAGTCGCCGCCAAGTCGTCAATCGCCACCATCTCGCCAGTCTCCACCATCGCACCGCTCTTGGAGATTTCGCCAGTCGCCCCTCTGTCTCGCACTCTCTGTCTCGCCCTCTTGCCACCATCTGTGTCTCGCCTCTCTCTCGCCACCATCTCGCCCCTCTGTCTCACAACCCCGAGTCTCGCCAGTCGCCTCTCTGTCTCGCCCTCTCGCCGTCGCCGTTCGCCGTCCTCTCTCTGCGATCTCCTTCTCTGGTCGCCGTCGCCGTTTGCCACTCGCCATCCTCTCTTTGCGATCTCTCTTTACACAGGTGGGGGATTCGGGGCGGGTTCGGGCAAGCCACTCCCAAGCAGGGTCGGGGACGGGGAATCCTCGTTTACATAGTCGGGGATTTTGGGCGGATTCGAGGATTCAAAAAATTTCGGGGGCGGGGGATGGCACCCCCGCCCCCGCCCCGCCCCTTTACCATCCCTAGGCATGAGAGGGGAGAGAATGTCCAGAATTTTCTAGACCTTTGAGGTTTTAAAACCCATTCATGAAAATTACCAACTTGCCCCTCACTTTGAATGTCTGTAAAACCCAAACCGTAATTTCGATTTACGCATGCTTCGTGTCTACGAACTCATAGACTCGAGACCTACCCAACGGACCCAAAGTCAAAATCGAAAGCTCATTTATTTTAAAAGTCAACTTTGGGGTGAAGCCCAAATTTTAAAACAAAATTTTAAAATCTACTCAAAACCCTTTTTATTTTCCAAATAAATCCCAAAATCCTTAAAATAGATATTCAATATATATAAAATAATTATTTGGAAAATACAGGGTCTCACAATTCCATTTCCCCCTATGCCTCTACATTGCCATCAAAATAAAAATTTAAATTTCTCGTAAAATTTGGGTCGGGTCGTTACAGAGAGAGAGAGAGAGAGAGAGAGAGAGAGAGAGAAAGAGAGGAGATTAGGGGGTCTATGGCCGCAGAGGGAGGTGGAGCCGACTGGCAGGGAAGTGGCGGGCATGAGGGGAGAGTGATGGCCCTGGGTTGGTTCTGCGAGTAGGGGAGGGATTAATTTGGGTTTTTCCTTTTGGGTTAAATACAAAAATGGTCCACGAATTTTATAGTGATTCTCAATTTGGTTCATTAACTATAAAAAATGTCAATTTAGTCCACAAATTTTTCAAGTTGTGCTAAAGGAGTACAAACGTTAACTTCCATTGAAAAAGTTAACGGAAACTGGTCATGTGCACAGCATGTGACCACATTTTCAGGGTCATTTTAGTATGTTCATCACATTTTCATGTGATTAGTTCCGTTAATTTTTTGGATGAAAGTTAACGTTTGTACTGCTTTGATACAACTTGGAAAATTCGTGAACCAAATTGACACTTTTTATAGTTAATGGACCAAATTAAGAATAAGTGTAAAGTTCGTAGACCATTTTGTATTTAACCGCTTCTTTTTTTATTGTTCATGCCTTTCATTTTCAGTTTTTTTATTTAATTTGTTTTGGATGTTTTTTTCCGTAGAAAAGTGATCATGTGTTTTACATGTGATCATTTTTTGACAGAATTTCTAATAGAGTTGATGGATGGGGCAAATTGGTGTCAAAACTAAAGTCTAAGGGGCAAATTAACACAAGTCAGTTCATATCCTTAACTAACATAAGGGTCAAAGTTCAAGGCCTTTTTGAAAAATGTTCCCTAACTTAAATCCTCACCCAGACCCATTTTATTACCCAATAACTCGTTTTAAATTACTAACCCTTTTAAAAATTAAAAAAGATTCACCAAAACTTATTTTATTTCTTGTCCCGTTTTTTACCCCATCTACCGACGGGTTCACCCCATACCCTCCTTGTTAATGTAAGTTTATGTAATTGGCTATTTCCTAAGACAAAACAATCAATATGTAAGCATTAAGTTAGGTTAAAGTGTTTGAGTCAAGGTTCGTCAAGTGTGTGAAGTTTGGTAAAAGATCGAGGCAAGATTGAAGTGTCCAAGTGTTCAAGCTCAGTTGATGACAGGACCGCCCCCGGATTTCACCCTGAAACCCAGAGAGGTCCTGCGGAAATCCAAAATCAAGGAAAATCCTACCGAAAATTCGGCAGAACCTCCCCTGAAAATGGACTAACCCAAAATTTCAAGACCTGTTAAAAACACTTCTAAGACAGCAACCACCTCTACCACAACCAAATAGGGTCTCAGACCCAACAATCTCACAGAAATCCAACTTAAAATTTGCAGGGTGGTTATCAGAGCTGCTATTCTATTACAAGGAATTTTTACAAATATTAAATGGCGCCTACAAGGTCCAACTAAGGAGATGATTGCAACTGCCTCGACGTGTTTGGCTCGACCTCCACCAAATCTACTACCTGGGGGACAATTTAAGACAAAACAAATAAACCGTGAGACAACTCAGTGAGTGGACAGTTTAACGGGAAACATAAGTAAAATTTCTGTTCCAGAAAATCCTTCAAAAAACCACGTTAACTCTAAAACCTCTCGTTACTGTTTGAAATCCCCCAGTTTTAAAACAATTTCACAAGTCTTAAAAATGTTATAAAACCCATGAAACTCAAGGAAAAGATAACACATATCTCAATAGCAAATCATTTAAATTAACGAAATCATAAAAATAATAGAACCGAAATCATTATAAAACTCGAAAAATATTTCTCTCTTAAAATCCATACTCAAACTCTGAAAATACCAATTTCATTTTCCACCATGCTATATACCCTGAACAATCCTGGCCATACACACGCGTGGAGTAAATCCAACACGTGCGGGCAATATCCTGGCCATACACACGTGTGAATAAAATCAGCACGTGCAGGCAAATCCTGGTCATACGTGCACGCAGAACGGCCCCCAAAGGGCGAATCATCCCGACACACGGCCCAAAGCCTATATGTGCATCGTGATGGGTCCCAAAGACCTATTATATCTGAAACCTGGAGGGTACTGCAAAGGTGGTTTGAAAACCATTTTTCCATGATCAAATCATAAAATCATTTTCTCACGGATAGAAAATATGTTTATCGTTCCCAGAAACTTTAAATCCTCAATCCAGAATGCATAAGCACAAATAGTAAAATAGTCATCAATAAATCTCATTCGAAACACATAAAACCAATCAAATCTTGACCATAGGCTAAAATATGAAATAATCCATACGTGTAAAAATAAGAAACTAGTTTTCTTTCAAACGTCCAACAATAAAACTTATTCAAAGTAACATTTGAAATTCAACGTTTAATACCAATGATCAAATCCCAAATCAAGTCAAAATATTATGAAATCTTTAATGAAATTATTTGAAAACCAAAGTTCGCTCACATTTGTTATTACTAAAACAAATTCAATTAACCAAGATAAAAATGCAAATTTTATAAATCATTTTAAGGAAGTAAGGTCCACTCACAGTGAGAATCCTAGTTCCGATCCTCCGCCAAATCGTTTCGAGCCGCGGTCGTCTCGCCTGGTATGGAGGGGGTTGGCGCCGGATTACATCGAAAATTTGACGGAACAGAGGCAAGCTAAACCGCTGGGTTTTCTGGGTTTTCTGTGCGCACAGGCTGGGCTAGCTGGAGGCGGAGCTGGCGAGCTGGCGGGCGTCGGGGAGCCACGCCGGTGACCTCAGGTGATCGAAAGGCCGGCGACCTACTGGCGGTGGCAGACCGGCTTCTCTGGCCTTGTTCGCTCGCGTGTGTGGGATGGGCTGCAAGGGGGGTGACTGGAATGTAGTGGTGGTTGGCGGGGTGGGGTCACGCCGGTGATGTTGGGTCCGCTGGTGGTGGTCGACGGCGAGCTGGGTGGTGGTGGTCGTCGATCGGTGCAGAGGTGTTTGCGAGGAAGTAGAGAACCGGGGGGAAAGAGAGTGCGGGGAGAGAGAATAAATAGAGTGAGAGAGAGAGTTGTAGAATATTCTAGAGAGAGAGAGAGAGAGAGATCCTCTTAAAAGTCTGATTTTTAAACCAATTTGTCTATTTACGAAATTGCCCCTCACTTCAAACGTCCATATCCCTCAAACCGTAACTCCGATTGACGCGTGCCGCGTGTCTACGAACTCGTGGACTCGAGACCTATCTAACGGATCCAAAGTCAAAACCAAAAGCAGTTTTATTTTAAAAGTCAATTTTTGGTCAAGCTCAAATTAAAACAAATAAATAAATAATTAAATCAAAACCCTTTTTATTTTTCAAATAAATCTCAAAATCTTTAAAATACAATTCCACATCCTTTAAAAGAAATCTCTTAAAACATAATTAAATAAAAATTTAAATTTCTAGTGAAAATTTGGGTCGGGTCGTTACAGTTGATGGTGTTCGAGTTCATCTTGATCTTAGAAAAAGTAAATTATCATTCATGCATTCGTCTTAGATCATAAGTGTTTCTCATTGTTTGGTTGCACGATTAATTGGTTCTTAAAATGGTTTTGACTTTGAGAAGTTGCAAAATTGAGTTTTTGTTAGATTGATTGTTTGAAGGTCTTTCGGAAATAAGAAAGTTTGTTAAGTTTCATAAAAGGTGGTTTTGAAAGTGCAATTTTTTTTTTTAAACTTTAAAAAATGTGTTTTGAAGTTTTTTCCTAGAGGACCGACCTTCTCTTTTGAGGACCGGTCCTCTAGAGAGGTGTTTTATTGTGTTTTACATTGCAAGACTGGTCCTCCACTAGTGACTAAATTATATACTCTATGCAGGACCGATCCTGTCATTAGGACCGTTCCTCCACTGTTCACCCACGTTTTAATGTTTTATTTTTCCGTTTTTAATTAGGTTTTAAATCTTATTTCAATCCTAATATTTCCTAACAAGCCTTGTGCCTTATTTCCTACTTCTATAGGGCTTTATTATCTTATAAATAGGTGGTTTTCTCAAAAACCTAGCTTGCTCATGCATATTATACAATTTGAGATATTGTACATTCCAGGGTTTAGTGTGTGAAAATTTATTGATTTAATGAACATCCTTATTTCATAAACACTCATCATATAGGATAGTTCATCGTGCACAAGCATAGATAGGTTGAATAGATTTTTCCTTGTGAATTTATTCAATCTATCACATTCATTCATACATCCTCCATCATTGGTTGAGCTCAAGTATCAAGATTGAAGCTGGGTTCGTGAGCTCTTGTCTCTAGGACATTGGCAAGAAAGTCTCTACTCAATTCAAGTGATCGAAGAGTTGTAAGTGGCATGAGGTCAATTTTACTTTTGTAGGAAGGAATCTAGATTAGTTAATTTGGATCGAGTCAATGGTTGTAACTTGTAACTTTTCAGGCATCATAGTGGATAGATTTTCTCTGGACTAGGTCCCGCTGTTTATCCCAGTTGAGGGTTTTCCGGGTCAAAATTTTGTGTGTGTTCTTTGTGTGATTGCTTTATTGAGTTGGGTGTTTCACATCTAATTAATCTGCTGTATATATAATCAACTTGGTAAATTTAAAACTAGGATATTTTTTGTTTAAGCCTATTCACCCCCCTCTAAGCTTTGTTTAGTGACCACCTTGGGAATTTCACTCTTAAGGTGTAGAATGGAACTTGTGAAGACTGCATATTAGGTTTTAACACTGGGAGTCCAAAATCTCAGAGTTAAAACTAAACATGAAGCCGACAAACTAGTTGTCATTTGAATAATCTAAGAGCTATTATAAAACAGTCCCTGGATTTCAGAGAGAAAAAAACATTACTGTTTATGTGGGTAAGGTCTTAAATTTCAAAGAGGCTATTGGCAGCATAATTTTTCACCCCATTGACGTGGCTAAGGTCTTAAATTTATGTCCCAAGGGAAATATCGGTGGTCCAAAACACAGAAATATGGATGGAAATTTTGATAAAATTTTGAAAAATTACTGATATCAATAAAAACTAGACCAAAATCGTGAAAATTGTGAGAAAAATAAGAAAATTTTGAATGAAAATTTAAAAGCTCTTTATTTAATCAATTATCTATTACTTTGACAAAAAAAATGAAGAAACATATAATGGGTTTAATAATGCTTGTTGGAAGACATTGTTACTTAGAAAATATTCACTAAATACTAAAATTTAATTTTACACACCTTAATTTTATTTATACTACAACGTACTTTTGACACTTTATACATTGCAAGGTGAATTATATGAGTAACTTAGGTTCCTATGAGGTTCAAAATGTTCACTCTCTTCATCATTCATGTGTGTAGAGTAGCTATACTGGAAAGAATAATCATCAAATGATAAATCCCAAAAATAATTTTGAATGTAATTATTAACATGATAATGATATGGATTTGGGACTAGTTATGGCTCTTGGTGCTGATTGTTATTGTATGGGTTCCATATTGGCTGATTTTGCGCATAATCATAATTAATCATTTGAAGAATGTGCCTCTTGGCCTATGAGAGACTTATATATATATATAGGACCTTCCAAGGAGTAAGTGGCTTAGGTAGATGTTGTATTCATGCTAGTTGGGCTCATAGGGCTAGCTTGTAGGGTTAGTTGATGCGGGTAGATAGTGACATACATAAACTTACCATTCCTCACATATGAAAATTCCATAAAAAAGTAAATAAATATAAAACACATGAGTTACTTAACACAAAGAAGTTGTAGTTCAGTTGGTGAAGGTCTTAATGAAAGGAAATCCATTCATAGCTAGGGTTGAAATATATAAAACAAGATTTAAGTGTACGTGGAAGCTTAAAGTTCAAAACTTTTTCAACATTTCCTTTAGAAACCCTAATTAGGTCTAGTTGGTTAATATGGAAGATAAACTACATAAATCATAAATAAGTGAAGATCAGGGCATTACCCTTGAAGAATCCACTCATGGAGTTGATATCCAAGTTACCATTCCAAGCTCCACCTCCACCAAATTTTTGGCCACCAATATGTTCTTCTAGAATTACAAGTGTGATCCCTCTAAGGTATTCACACTAGGTTTGTGACAAGAGGAAGGTCTAGAATATAAACCTTGATAAAAGGGCCTTTGATTCTAGAACTAGGGAAGGTTGGGCTTAAGCTCGCTTTTCTCTCTTGGTTTATCTCAACTCACGAGCAAGAGAGAGCACAAAGTGGAAAAACGGTTTCTCTATATTCTCCAAGGAGTTGAGAGATCGACTTGGATGCATATGGTCTGTGTGATGAATGAGTGAATGGAAATGAGAGGATGTGGTTTAACCCCTATTCCACACCCTCCAAGTGGGTCCCACATGAGCTCATCAAGCTTACTCTCATTCACTCAATCAAATCTATATATTGGCCCTTTGATCATTTTAATCCTAGCCCTTGATTTGAATTTAAAATGCCCTTTTACTCTCATTTGTAGGATCAAAAGGCATCTTCACTTTCCACCATTTATCTTCACCTACATTTTTTTTCTTGTAGTGAAGATGTTTTTCTACATTTTTTCAGTTTTCCCTTACTTTCTTTTATCTGCATAATAGACTCGTGTCTTTGACCTAGTCAGAGATTCTTCTCACTATGCATGTGCTAAGTGGATTTAATTAATCTTGAATAAATTCTACTTGCATTGATCAAGTAATTAATTAATCATATTAATATATTACTCAAGGGAGTATCAGTTAATTATCTTCTCAATTAACCTTGATTAATGATTCTTCTCTAGAAATTTTGATCAAATGGCTTGACCTAGATTAATTAACTATTTAATTAATCGTACTTCCTTCTCTAATCCAACACATTAACCTATATGTGTGTGACCTGGCTTTTAGGTTCCATTTAATTTGGCAGAGAATAATTAAAGCGTCGTTTTATTTTTCTTGTAAGAATAAATTCCTTAGACCCAAATTTACTTTCAGGGTTTCCACAAGTCTCGAGTGCTACTTAGCTATGTATCAGGCTACACAAATTAAATAGATGTTGGATAACATATTCAATTGTACGTAGTTCCAATATTCGATACAGTCATTTATCTCTTATGACTTGATCACATTTATGAGGTATGAAGTGTTTTAGAAGTCAAAACCTCTAATGTGATTCTATGACCATATGTCACAACATATGAGTCCTATGACATATAATTAGAAACACATTTCTAATTATTGATCATCTCACTCATTTGCTTCGACTGAAGTCTTGACTCATATTAGATCAATCACATAAGACATCATCCTTCCTCTAAGGTAAGGTGATAGATTCCTTGTTGATCACTCATATGTTTTGTATCATTTTCGATTATGCCCAGCAATATGCATCATTGTACCTCAACACACGTGCATTATATTACCAAAGCATAATGACCAACGTACAAAACAGTCAAGGTGTTTCAATAAAGTGAGTGCACAAGCTGATCAGTCAAGTTAATTTCTGATTTGATATCAAAACTTAAGCACACATTTTTTAATTTTTTTTTTCAATTTTGAGCACACTCCCAGATTTAGTGCAATTTTTGGTCCAATTTTGCGACTCTTTACCCTAGAACTCCATAAGGACACCTTATCACTCCCTAGGGATGTGACTTCTTTGGTCACACTTCTTGAAATTTGATTTTAAAACATTTTGTTCGTGACTTCATTGGCCACCCTTTTTTAAAAAAAAAAATTCTGAGTTTAAGAAATGACACATGAAGAATTAACTCAAGAGATCAAAGCTCAGATTTAATTAAATTATCTTTGAAAGTTACCCAACAATTTTAACTTAACTTGTTAAAGTTTCTAAGAAAAAGAGACTTCAAGGGTTACATTGGACAAGAATAAGGGATTATGCTCACTGAAATATTAACCTTTATGTGCAAAGATCCCTTTTTGAAATTAAGTAGAGTGTGAATGTAGTGTTGAGATCCTCCAATTATTATGCAAAATGCAAAATGCAAACTTAGGCATAAAATAAAATTGACATTGAAGCACAAATATTGGAAGATAGATCAATCATTGGGTACACTAAGAATATGGATCACTCATTTACCACTCACATAAGACTTTTCACCACCCCCGAAAGTGACACTACCACCATCATAAGGTGCTAGTGAAGTGAATACTTCCTTAACACCTGTCATTTTTCTTTTTGTAGCTAAAAATGCAGTCATAGGTACAAGACATTTGGTGATATTTTTCTCAACCCATTTTTGCTTTGGACTTGACTTTTATTTGGGTATTGGGGTTACAAGCATGACAATCTTAGTTACCTCTTTGAGTAGGTGGTTCACTTGCTCTTGAAGTGAAATGTAATTCTCTCAACTCAAATTGGTTTTTTCCCTCTAAGTTGGTTACAATTTGATCTAATGTGACCCTTGACATTATAATGATGACACACTGGGACAAACCTTGGTTTCCTAAGTGAGGTGAGGCCATTGTTTGGTACGGCACTTGTTGTAGCTTGACTGAACTTAGAATAAGATGCAACTAGACCGATATTTATGAAACCTAGACCTTTCTTGTCACTATAGTCAGATTTTGACTTGATAAAATGGGTCTTTGTGTAAGACAAACTAAGACTATTTTCACTAAAACTCAAACCAGTCTTGTCCCCATGATGTTTTCCCACCCTAAGCATCCTATTAATTTTTTCAGCTCCAATAGTGAGCTCAACAATGCTCTCATTTGCAGCATTTGCTTCTTTTTGAAGTTTTTCATTCGAAGATTTGAAGAAAATGTTGCTCTACTTGAGCACTTTGACTTGACTTTCTAGATCTTGTTTCAAGATAGCCAATCCTTCTAATTCACTCTCTAATGACTCAATCTTTTCACTCAATTCAATTTAGCATTCTTAAGTTTCAAATTTTCTTCCTTTATGCTAAGGATTTCGGTGAAAAGCAAGTCATTCTTTTTACACAGTGCAGTGTAAGACTCGTCATCTAGAATAAATTCTGAGTCAGACACACCTTCAACATGATCAATCTCCTTGATTGATGTAACAAATGCAACTTCATCACCCTCATTGTCAAATGAAGACTCACAATTATTTGAGTGTTCACTCTCACTATCACTTCAAGTGATCTTCATAGCTTTATTCTTGCTTGAAGAGTAATTCTTTCTATTATTAGCACATTCAACCGTCATGTGACCTACCCACCACAAGTATAGCATTTCACATTTCTCTTGGAAGTTCTACCTTGTCTAACGTTAAGCTTCCTCTTTTGTTTTCTTTCAAATGAATTCTCTCCTTGAGGCTTGAACTTGTAGTCCTTGAAGTTGTTACCACTAGTCCTACCTTCTCTCCCTTTATTCCTAAAAATCCGTCTAAACTTTTTGACAAACAAGTCAACCTCATCATCGGACGTTGATGATTCTTCAGCCATTTTTTCATTAACCTCTTTTACACTATGTAAGACAATATCCTTAGATTTCTTGTTGTCCCTCTCATCCATTTCAAGCTCCATCTCAAAAGTCTTGAGTTTTCCAACCAATTTTTCAATTGTAAGTTCATCTAAGTTTTGGACTTCTTTAATTATATGTTTCTTAGATTGAAATATTTTTGAGTAAGGACCCAAGGACCTTTTGGACAATTGTAGACTCATCATAAGGTTTCCCTAACGACATGGCTTCATTTGTAAGGACTTCCAATCTTTCATAGAATTCAGAAAAGGACTCGAACTCTTTCATCCTAATTTCTTAAAATTTGGCATGAACCATTTGAAGCTTAAGTGACCTAACTTATTTGTCCCCTTCATGAACAACCCTAAACTTGTTCTAAGGTTTCCTAGCTGTGACACAATGTTGTATATGTGCAAATTGTGAGGAAGATAGTGCAATGACAATAGTATTTCTAGCCTTCTTGTTGGAGCTAGAGGCCGTGACTTCAGCTACAGACCATTCGAACCTAAGCTTAGGTGTTTCAATCCCATCAACAGTTCGAGTGGGAGGAATTCACTCAACAGTGAAATACTCATAAGCCAATTCATCATATGCGTCTAAAAAAATTTCAAATTTCTCTCTCCAAGCAGCATAGTTGCTGCCATCAAAGAAAAGAGGGGAGTTATAAGACCCTGCAACTCGATCTCTTTCATCTAGACTCACCTAAAAACAAACGACACCCTATGATCTCTCTATTTACTTTTAGAGTAGTGCTCTGATACCAACTGAAAGTTTGTATTAGGTGATTTATCTACCTAATTAACTTGATTAAAACCACAGTCAGTAATCGAACCCCAATTTTTGTTTTCTTGATGACTCCGGGACTAATCAAACAGACTTAAATCTGAAGTCATAAATTGACACTTGTAAATCAAAATACAACTTTTGTAACCAACACAAATCAAAACACACCAAAGGATCAAGTGACAACCTATACACTCAGAGAACCCATCACAGTAGGCATCCCAGTGTTATCCACAACTACAGTGGTGTGTGATTAACAAGATAGTTCCATATAACATATAACAATATCAATCATATATATTCAATGCACATTTGTGTTTAAAAGTTGAGTGAATCAGTAAACATAACAACACAAAATGGAGATGAAGGCACTCAAGATGTTCACCCAGAAAAACCACAAAGGGTAAAAACTGAGGTTTTTTTTAGCAGATCAGGCAATCCACTATATAGGAGGTTCAATACAAAGGGAGCATACAGCACACAAGCTCAATCACTAAGTCCTAAACTAAGTGGCAGCTTCTTACCCCTTTGTGAAACTTCCAAAAGCATGGTAATCAATCAATCATGAAGAAGACAGCTCAATCTCCAAGCTCATTAACCCATGACACCAATTCATACCAAGCACAGCAGATTCTTTAATGTATGAACATGATATGCAGATTTAGATTCTTTAAAAATCAACCTTCTCAAGCAAGAGATATGAAAATGTTAATGGAGAATCCTATATCTAAAATCTAAATGATAGTGTTCATAAATTTGTGAAAATTTTTAGAACACACTCAAACACATTCAGATTTTAGATGATGAAAAACAAGTTAAGAAAATCATTTAGTTTTCAATTTCAAAAAACCATTTTCTTACTTGAAAAGATGAGCACTCACGCAAATAACCCAAGCAAAAACTCCGCAAGAATACCTAAGGAAAAATGCTCATCAACCAACAAAGAAAAGCAAGATCATTACACCCATATACCTCGTACAACACACACACGCACCATCCATGTTTGCCCGTGCCACATGGAAGCCAATCAATGGCTGTCCGCAAGAGACAAATAAAAGACATATTCTTTTTGTCCTAAAAAAGTATCATAGTACAATTGTGGATGAGAATGTGGAGCTGAAAAATCAATTATTTCTATATTTTGCAAAATTCAGAAAAGAGGAAGAAGATGAATAGTGTTAAGGAGTGTGTGAGTACGTGAAGACTAGCTGAAATGATAAAGCACATGTCCTGAACAGATTGATTCAATAAAAGAATTAGTTCATGTGTTGTGTACATGCATGTTTAGAAAATAAGAAATGAGCTTTAAATAACAAATTACGAAATGGCCCACTGAAGTGACACAATCATTTAAGTGTTAAGACTGCATGTGCAGTGCACGTGTGAAGAAAATTGTCCTTATAATCAGTGAGTAACTAGTCAAATAGACACAAAATTGTTTTTCGTGAAGTGCATGAAATGCATTATACCTTAGAGCCGTTTGCATTGCACTTTCAGTCTTGATTTCTTCAACACAAGTGATCTTAACCTTAGTTCTAGCCTATAGGTTGTGAGTGAATAATTAAAAAAATAAATATAATGATTTTAACAAGGAACAGCCAATTCAGAATCTTAGAAACTAACACAATCTCGATTGGCCTTAGGGCACATTTCCGACACTTAACATCTGTTGTTGCACAGGAAAGGGTTCAAACCCTCCTTGCCTCCAAATTGTCCAAATTTTGTACTAATTTAAGCATTAGCACATGGGCAATAAATTGAAGAGAAATTGCGACAGTTCCTCTTTATTTCCACGAGAAATTGATCGTTTGGTATTAATAATGGACCGAAAATATCATTTTGATAAATTAACGATAAAATAGAAAATATCAACGAAAAAATCATGATAAAAAGGTGGAAGTATGCCAAAATATCCATTCATGAAAAAACCAAAATTTTCTGCGAAATTATCATTGAAAGTTAGAATTTTAATACTAAGGACGTGGCAATTGACAACGAAAGGGAGCAACTCACACTCTCCATATCAACACAACGCGAAGGATACTTATGAATTTGGACCTAATTGATGTATTGACTTGAGTAGTGAATAGGTCAATTGGTCGATCTGTTGTTCTGCTCTCACATGGAAAAATTGAGGATACATATTCAAACGATTGTTGATGTTTTTATACATATCTTGAATCTCTTAAAGGGCTCTAGTGCCATCCTTGGTGAGGGCCTTTGGGGAAATGATATCATGTTGGTGGTGATGGGTGGGGTATGTAAGATTTTGGGCGTTTTTTTGACTTTCTGGATGATGGTGACTGTTGCAAACATACATGACTTGCCATTTTTCATTATAAACAAACTGAAACTCCAACACAATTGCATTCTTAACCAACTTCTCATGAAATTTTCTTGCACCACCTTCAAACTTCTAACCAACTCCACAGATATAACCCTTCAAATCACTAGATATATATACCTTCCAATTCCACTTGACCCAAATTTTCTCAAACAAATCATTTTCATCAAACTACGATCAACATCCAAACTCAAGAAGAAGCACTATCAATAACAACCCCATTAGTTGCAGCCATGTCCTTAACAAATATATCTAAATCATACTCTTCATAAGCGAAAAAAAATACATAAAACATTATTCGAATACCCATATCACATTCCGACAAAATGTTAGGCTTATCAGAAAATGAATATCTCCCATAAAAAAACTACCTACTTTTACATTTCTTACTCCCAAGCATGCAACAAAGTCATTTCTTTTCCGAACAACTCGTAAAATGGTCTCCCAATTCAAGGTCTGAAGCTCAAAATCTAAGTACAAAGGTACAATGAATTTGCCCAAATTGTTGTTTACGGACCAATGTTGTATTCATACACAACCCACAAGTGTAAGAATCTCCAGTATCCTTGTTCCCCTTACAGACCAAAGTTCTATACATAACCATGCATCAACTATTTTATGTTGGTTCCTTGGATCAAGAGTAGGATATTTAAGTGATGAGATCTTGTTTTGATTTAATCAATGAATCCAATAAATGAGGAAATGTCTCGTCAAGCATCTGTTAATTTAATTATTGGTCTGGACGAGTGGAGACAAACTTAATGGACCATCTTTACAAAATGTCACTTGCGAACAATCAAAGCCAAATAAATAATGCCCTCTCTGATTTTAGTCCTACTGCTTTGCTGATCACCCCACTGATCATATCAACACAATTGCCCAATATATGTAGTGTTTGTGCGCGAATGGTTTCAAAACCTCCAAAATCCTGATAGCCAGATTCTGACTTTTCCTTGTCTAAGATGAAAATTTGTTTCTGAGAAACAACACATAATAAAAAAAAGGAAAGTAAGAAAACATATAAGCAAAAATGCATCTCTTTGAAAATGGTTGAGCATGTCTTCCCCAACTTGTGGCATCCAAATTCTAAGGCTGGACTCGATCTAGGATCAAGAAGACAAACATAAATACTACTCACAATAATCCATGCTTTTGATAACATTATAGAGCAACAAGAAATTATAACGAGGTTAAATTATTTGATCAGGAACATGAATACCAAATTCAGAGTAAAGAAAATGAAAGAGACAAACCAAATGCCAATTCAAACTAGTGTCTAAACTAAGAGTCAGATAACATTACAAACTCGGTAGCCTCAAAGCTATGTGTTTTTGGAATGATATACTAAACTGCTTAGAAACACACCAAAAGAAACTGCTTGAGAATTGTTTCTTGTGCCTCACAATTTCATGTCTGTTGACCAGGTACCTTGCACGCTAGGATGTTTGGTTATATGTCTAGTCTTCAGTTTCACCACTTTTCTTCCTAGCGAATTCCTTAGCCTGGTTGTACATTGAAGAATCTCTTCTGGATCCATATTCTTCACACATACCACTCTTTCATTCTTGTTCTCTGTGCATTGACAAAGGAAACTCTCATGAAAATTTTAAGGCTTATGCAGTGACTCACAAGAGTGCATGTCACAGAGAGAGAGAGAGAGAGAGAGAGAGAGAGAGAGAGAGAGAGAGAGAGAGAGAGTCTTACTGTAAAAGCCCTTCAAATGTGGATGCTGACCACGAATGAGTTCAGTAACCACCTCTAGCTGAGGATTCTGCTCCTTAAATGCAGGTAGTTGTGACTCCATAAATGATCTGCCATGTAAAAAGCGAAATCATGACAAATAAAATGAAAAAGATTCATTTTCCCCTTTTGAGCACCAGGAAAGAATTAGAGGCTCCTAAAGTAGAATAATTTGTTTAGCAACACTTGTAAAAGGAGGCCCCATACTGGGAATCCAGATCTGAATTAGTTCTATTTCCTTATGTTACAGTCTCATATAGACAGTTTGTCCTAAGGATAGGATAAGAATTAAAGTGAAAGTGCAATCCAAATCAGAATATCCATACATATATACATACACATACATCCATACCCAATGCTACTCATAAACATATACAGGGAGTTCTGTCCGGGCATCCGCAGCTTGATTAAAGTATGGTTCTGTAGTTTAAAACTACCGAGTGAATGGAATGACTATTGATTAATCATATCCATGGTTCTGCTAACAATATCCATGGTTTTGCTAGCAATAATTTCCTTTGCAATGCCATGAAAGTGAAACAAAAAACTAAAAAGTAATAAAATATATACCATGCACACGTTTTTATGCATTGCAATGATGGCTAACCCAAAACGTAAGAAACAATGGAAAAAATCATTAAGCAAATGAAGGCTGTCAATTTTCCAATGCATGCAATTATGTTATTGCCAATCTGGAGGACTCAATAAAAATCCATCTAAAGGCTTAACATGTAGAACCAGATTGAAAATCTGGACGTTTGGATAACAGAAGAATTCTATATGCACACACACTCACACACAAAATGGTGGTCAACCACCGTTGGAATTTGACCCAACAGTACACTTTAACTTGAACCAATAAATTAAACTAATAAATTTTTAAAATTAAACTGACATCTTTCAGAAAAAATGATAACAAAAACATTAATTGTTCCAAGAAAAATGCACACACTCCTTGTATTTTTCTTCATCGTCCTCTACTCCATTACAAATTAAACAGCCTCTTCCAGTTCTCTTCTTGAAACCCATTGAAGAAAAAATAGCCAACCTCCAGGCAGATTAAGACGGTCATAAATACTCTCGTTTTCTTTTTTACATAACAACATCCTGGCAAATGATCTTTTAGTAAATTCTACAGCATCCGTAAGCTGTCACTACCAGTGGTTCAATACTATATTATATTAGTTCATTTCACAAGAGTCAAATTTTAGATGTAAAAAATGTTAATTTGCAACTAATTGTTTGTTCCAATCTCTGTTTATAGTAAAGTTGACAGAAGTTTTATCTTTAAATTTAACAAAATAAAAATTTGTTAACTCAGATAATGTAACTTCATAAAGTACAAGCAATGCACGGGTTTTGCAGCTGGTGATTATTTAAAGAATATACCTGATTCCCCTACTGCTTCCTCCCCAATCAGAAAAGCTCACGATCAGTTTTTTCAGTTGCCATGCACCTCGCAAAGCCATCTGACATGAGCTAATTAATATATTAATGAGAAATTCTGAGAGACACAATGAATGTTAAAACAACATTTTCATGAGGCATAACAAATACATCAAACCTCTTAGTGTCCATTCGGAAAAAGAGATTTTGAATCCAGGGATTTTAGTTAATACTAGTAATTGTGCCCGCGCATTGCTACGGGTCCGGAAAGTCTATAAATGTGCAAAAGGCTTATAAAATTTTAATGGAAAAATACCGTGTTTAGTATATCAAAGTTTAAATGGTTGTGCCCAGCCTCATAAACCACCATCAATCAGATTTTAATCAAACAAAATATTTTGTTAGAAAACTATATATTGCTTTGGGCAAAAAATGTAATAGACAATATAGTATAAGAACTAAAGGAGAAATGGGCCAAGAGGGAGGATGACAT
The DNA here is from genome assembly GCA_003254865.1 of Dryas drummondii. Lineage (NCBI taxonomy): Eukaryota > Viridiplantae > Streptophyta > Magnoliopsida > Rosales > Rosaceae > Dryas > Dryas drummondii. The sequence continues at coordinate 151,983 of QANW01011467.1, read as the reverse complement.
CCTAGTCCTGCAACAGTTGGTTATTCCAAAGGACAAATATATAAACCAAAAGAGTTGACCACAATAACAACCAAAGAAATACAAAATCAGTGATTGCAAAAAGCTTTAATGAGTTGGGTCTGCAGCCTGAGAACTGCATGGAGATAAGTTGGAAATCAGTACGTGTATTATATACTTTGATAATGAAAACCCAGGACAGCTCATAGAGGTTTTATTAGACAGAAACCATGTTTAAAAGGGATTATTCAGAAACTAATCTAGAGGCCACATGGAGGGTAATGCTAGAAGGGGAGGCAGGCCGGGAACCCAGTTCATACAACCAAATACATGCATGAGCTAACAGAAGATCAGTCAATACACAATTACAGGTTAATTTCTTAGAGTGAAATAACACACCGACCAATACTAAGGGTCATTCATTGAATTGTTTCAGAGACCAATGTGCATGTAGATCTTTAAAGTGTACTGAATAGAAATCGACCTCTTGCTTAACAGAATTCCTTAAACAGCTTTGACTTCAATGGTCACTGTTGCAAAAACAGGACAATCAAAAGCAGGACAATAGTACCTATGAAACATGCATTTTTTTGTTAAAAGTGTAACAGTTAGTTATTGCAATGGATAAATATATAAACTAAAACAGTTGACTACAACAATAACCAAAGGACAACAAAATTGATATAAAAAGCAAACAAAATGAAAGAAAACATTAAATATCAAAGCATCACAGAGGAAACTAAATTAAAAAAAGTACCTCACATGTTTATTGACCCTATAAACCTATTCGGGGAGAAAAAGAAAAAAACAAAACCTAACAAAATTAAATCGCTGTTGTAAATAATTTTTTTCTTCGAAAAGCCAAGCCGGGACAAAATTTGGAACACTTTAAATCTCTTACAAAGATTGCCATCTTTGTCAACGTAAAGGGAAAAAATTAGCACACTTAAATTCACATGCATTAGGTGGAGGGAAAAAAATAAAGCCATTCCAAAAAACGAACACAGAGGCTGAACCACCTTGTAGCTCAATACAGACAACCATGCAAACTAAAGGTATTCAAGGTGTAATTTTCCCATAAACAAAAGAATAAAAAAAAAAAAAAAGAAGAAGAAGAATAGAATAGGATACCAAATAACTTCATGCACAGGATACCACGGCCGGGGTTCGTCTGGAAGTCGTTTCGTTAACCAAAAATTATCCAATTAACGGCCAAAATTGAAGTTTCGTCGATTCGGATAACACCCAACAATCCAAAACCAACAACCGACTTAATGTGAGCCTCAATTTCGTGTCATCCAAAAGGATTGACGGCTGAGTGGTCGGAACCACCGCCGTCGCCATCCACAATAGCGAATCCTAATCCATATTTCAAAAATCCTCCAAATTACTCTAAATTTCTGATTCTAAACATCAATCAGCCTTCCTAAGAGGTGTAAATTGTCCAACAATTAACCAAGAACTATCTCCAAAACCAAATTTCAAAGCACACCCGAAATGGCCTTAAACCCCCAAATTTTTAGTTTTAACAACCAAATACATAAGGGAATAAAAACCCAGTAGGAGAGAAAGAAGACACACCGGAAATAACAGTGATTGGCAACGGGAGATGGCCGGAATCCGGCGAGCAATGGCGGCGGGCTGGGCTTCCTCTAGCCTTGTTCTCGCGCGTGTAGGGGCTGGGCTGCAAGGGGGAGACTGCTAGGGGGTCGTCGCTGCGAGAAGGGCTCGCCGGTGGCCTGGGCTGGTCGGGTGGTGGCCGGAATTGGCTGGGCTGGGCAGAGCTGGTGCGTACAGGGGGTGCGGCAGAGAAAAGAGAGAATGTGCTGGAGGGAAATGAGAGAAAAGGAGAGAGAGAAGAGTGTAGAAAATTATAGAGAGAGGGTGTTCTGATTTTTATTTAGGTTTTAAATTTTAAAAGTCCTTAAAATTAAATAGTCTAAAATGTTCATTATGTCCTCTACTTTATTCGTGCGTAACTCTTAAACAGAAATTTCGTTTGACGCACGATTCACGTTTACGGGCTCGTGGGCTTGAGCACTACCCAAGGGTTTAAATTTTGAAATTTTCGGCGAAATTTTACCGAAAATTTCGATTTTCAGGGGTACCGAAATTTTAGCACGGATTCGACCAAATTTCGGAATATTTCGGCGAACTTTCGGCCGAAATTTCGAATACACTACAGGCAAATTTTTTTTAATTTGAGCCAAATTTCGGCGAAATTTGGCTTAAATACCCAGCAAACCCAGTTACCCAGCCAAACCCTCATTGCCTCACATTCTAATTTCTCACCTGCACAATCGTCGCCCACCTCCCTCGATCTCAAACCCGATCTGCAGCCTCTCTCCTCCGCCTTCTCCTTCCTGCTAGTCGCCTCACCTGGACTGGTCTCGATCCGGCCACCTCGAAGCCACTGCATTTGTGGGTTGTGAGTTGTGAGTCTTGTGACCTCGAAGCAGTCGGCCACCTCGAAGCATCCAGAAGCGTCGATCCGGCCACCTCGAAGCGTCGATCCGGCCACCTCTAACCCACTGCGTTTTTGACTGTGGGAGTTTGTGAGTTTGACCGTGTATTGTGAGTTTGTGAGTTTGACTTTCAGACTTTGTGAGTAAATATTGTTGAGTAACTTGAGTTTATCAGTTTATGACTTTATGTTGAATATTATAGAATACCCTCCACTGATCGACATAGAGTAATAGACACAAGTATGAGCTGATGATGAATTGATGAGCATATGAATATTAGTCCATATAATTGAAATTTTTGGATCTGAAATTTGAATAATGGGGTTAGTCCGTTGGTGAAATACTGAAATTTGAGTTTATTCTGTATTTTTATAAATCACATATAGTTGGTCGGTTAAGTACTTTTTTAATCACATACATGATATATATTCTTGGGTTGATTACTTGATTTATATAGATTTATAATTAATTGTATGATTTTGGGTTGACTTTGTTTTGTATAATTTGTATGATTTTAGGTTAATTTTGAATCTTTAATCGTATAATTTTGGAATTGATTGTATAATTTTAGGTTGATTTTGATTTGTATAATTTGTGTAATTTGTGTAATTTGTATGATATATAAATATTGATATGGAAATTGAAAGTGGTGATATGATATGTAATTGGAATTGGTATGTTTGTTAATA
>QANW01011467.1:0-135096 GCA_003254865.1 Dryas drummondii | reverse complement strand
GGGAGGGGAGGGGAGGGGAGGGAAGGGAGGGGAGGTATACCTCAATAGGGATGGTATTGCTGGGAAAGCACTTCAATCAAATCATCCCTTCTTCATTAATGATCTTAAGGTGTATGATATATATGAGTATCCACTTGTTCATCATGCACGCAAGTTTGGTTTAAATGCCGCTGTTGCAATCAGGCTAAGGAGCACTACACTGGTGATGATGACTATATATTAGAGTTTTTTCTCCTTGTCAATATGAAGGGGAGTCCAGAACAGCAACTTTTGTTAAACAAACTCTCGAGTACCATGCAGAGAATCTGTAAGAGTTTAAGGGCAGTTTTAGATGCAGAATTAGTTGGGGTAGAAGACTCCAACGCTGGGTTTCAGAGGGGATTTTTTTTTTGTTTTAAAATTTGTTTAAATTTATTTAGTTTTATTTTTTTATGAGAAAAGACTTTTTTGCCCTTATAAATTGGTCACGTGACTTTCACGTGATCAATTTTAACGGAAGTTTTGACAGAATTGACGGAATATCCTTGATTGAAGCATTTGAAAAATAATAGTCCTTGATTGAATCAAAGTGAAAACGGGATCCTCAACTGAAAATAGGGGTATAGTTATAGTCCTTTTGCTAACATTTTCCCTAAAATTATTATAGTATAGGGTTAATTTTTATGGTTTATATAGTTTATATATTAAAATTATTATAGTTTAAAGTATAAGGTTTCGGACTTTATGGTTTAAGCCCTTAGAGTATAAGGTTAATTATGGTGTAGAATACCAATTATAGTTTATGGGTATAAGGTTATATATGGTGAGTAATACCAACTCAATGATAGTATATAGTTTATAATACTATAATTTATATATGTAACATATATAAGTATATAACATATAACATATAAATAGTTATCAACACCAACAACAAAAAAATCAATTATATATAACCCTATACACTAACCTCTATTAAATACCCTATACACCCCTAAACTCTATTAATTACTTTATGCAATAAATATATTATTAACTACTCTATAATCTTATATATACCCAATCCTAATTTTTTAAAAAGATTTATTTGGCCAAACTCCAATCCTAATGTTTTTTATTTATTTATTTGATTTGGCCAATTAAAACCCCAAACCCCAATACTAGTATTGGGTATATAGTATACTAGTATATGATATAGAGTTTAGATTTTAGAGTATACTTAAATATGGTATATGGTATACTATATGGTATAGGGTATATAGTATACTAGTATACGATATAGAGTTTAGACTTTAGAGTATACTAAAATATGGTATGTTGTATACTATATGGTATAGGGTATATAGTATACTAGTATACGATATAAAGTTTAGACTTTAGAGTATACTAATATACGGTATATTGTACACTATATGGTATAGGGTATATAATATACTAGTATACTAGAGTACGTATACTAGTATACTCTAAAGTCTAGCATATAGGGTATAGAGTATACTAGAGTATAAAGTATAGAGTACGTATACTAGTATAGACTATAGAGTTTAAAGTATAGAAAGGTATAAACATGTATAGAAATGTATTAAAATGTATTATATAAATTATATAAAATGTAAATTATATGCATTATATGTTTTATAAACCCTAAACCCCAAACCCCAAATGAAACTCCAAAAATACCCTAATATCTAAAACTCTAAATGATATATAAATTGCTCGATATACCGTTTAGGAAAATAGTATTTGTCAATTGCTCGAGAAATACCTATTACACATGATTTCACTAAATCATCTAATCAATTTAGAACAATTAACTGAATATTTTTTTATATCAAATGATATTAGGGAAGGGGAGAACAAGAAATATTGGTGAAAAACACTTTTAATGGAGCATTTAATTGTTGTTAGGTGAAAATTAACAATTTAAAGGGTGTTCGATGTAAATTAAATGATTTGGTCTTATTGGATTATAATAAATATATTTCCTTGTAAAGTAATAAACACTAGCAGCTGGTGGTGTGATGAGTTTGTGCTCCTTGTGGCTTCTTCTTGGTCCCAGGTTTGAGTCTCCTTTCAAGTGTTATTGTAAATGTTTTGCTGATAGAGAATTTTGCAATTGGTCCGATCGGGATTGGGATGACACGGGACCATTTTTGAAAATGGTCATCAGATCCCAATCCCGACCAACAACTCCGGGATAGGACGGGATGTACCTCATCCCTTCCTATCCCATCCCGTGCCCACCCTTACTTGCACTTGTGATTTATCCTGCAAAAATTTCAACAAAATTTAATAATCCAACATAAGGCAAAAATTTCAACATATGTCAAAATGGTTTCAAAATTTCATACCTCACCATCTTGATGTGACTGCTAGTTGCACCCTTAGTCCAACCATAGGTTTTGGCATTATGCCCTCCATGTCCACATTTCCTTCACTTGATTTATAGGTTAAACCTTGGAAGCTTTGTAGCATTATTTGGTGGTGATCGTGGTTTATCCGGCCTTCTATTCCATGATTTTTTTGTTTTACCTGCTTGTTTGTGGTACTTTGGTGGCATCAAAGGAGTCTTACCAGTTTCAGGCCACAAATCTTGGCTTGACATGGGATGCACCATTGTCTAATATGTCCTCCTATATATATGCTTCCTCTTTATAACAAACATCAACATAGTCGATGCAATCTTCATGATAGTAGCCAATTGGGGCGTCGAAAAATACTAAATCCCTTATTTTGTTCTTTTCATTACTTATGTGCATAAAATTATGATGTTGCCCTTAATTTGGTTTAGGGTTTAGAAATGGGGTTTAGGGTTTAGAATTGCGGTTCTGGAGCTTATGGCTTAGGGTTCAGGTATTGGGTTTTGGGCGAAACCCAAAATGACAGGACCGCCCCCGGATTTCCACTCTGAAACCCGGAGAGATCCTGCAAGATCCAAAATCAAGGAAAATCCTACCGAAAATTCGGCAGAACCTCCCCTGAAAATGAACTAACCCAAAACTTTATAACCTGTTAAAAACACTTCTAAGATATCAACCAAAAATAAGATTCTCAGGCCCACAACAAGTAATACAACTCTAATCAGAGTATATCTAATTAATATCCTCAATGCATAGACACCATCATTTCCGTCCTCACGATTCAAGCCTAGATTTTACTAAGTCCTAGTAAACAAATGCAATACGAACAACCCAACAACCATCTATCTGATTTCACACACTTCGTTTCTTGGAAATCCTCCAGCTTTATAACTACTTTCAAAAAATCTCCTTTTAAACCATTTTTAAATCCCCTTAACCGTAAATCAAGCTCTGAACTGAATTTATCCTTGCAAACTGATATCTCGAAACACTTATTCTTAAAACACACATCATCCTCGTATCTGTACTGTAGACAATGTCCTGGCCACAATCTCGCGCTCGGGCAGGCTCAAATCCTAGCCACAATCTCGTACGGATGACCTTTCCGCACGAGAAGACTCGTATCCTGGCCACAATCTTGTACGGATGACCCTTCCGCACGAGCAGGCTCGTATCCTGGCCACAATCTCGTACGGATGACCCTTCCGCACGAGCAGGCTCGTATCCTGGCCACAATCTCGTACGGAGGGGTCACTCCATACGAGCAGGCTCGTATCCTGGCCACAATCTCGTACGGAGGGGTCACTCCATACGAGCAGGCTCACCCAATCAGTACTCGCATTTCCAACTCACAACATTTTTCCCAAAATTTCTCCAAACTCTGCCGAATCCTTCCAAATTTGATCCCCACTTATAAACCATCACTTGTCTGTCGCTCGAAACATACTGACTTTTCCTCAATAATTAGTTTGATCATTTGTATATAATATCTGCCTAATCATCAATCATTAACCTCGACTATAAATAATCCTTCTCTAATTTGGTGACTCTCCTCTAAGCAACGCTATAATTCCCAATTAATCCCTTCGCCTCAAATCCTCGTCAATTCATTCTCCTAATTCAAATCCTACACCTAATCTTCTCTAACGTAAAACAGCAAATCTTTAAAACAGACAATGAAACCACGGTACTCAACAATATAAGCAGATAAGTTTCACTTAAAATTTAACTACGTAAAAGTCTGGAATACCCTTCACGGTGCCATTGCTCGGATACCAAATCCGGCAGCATAACGGCATCGGGAATGAGATTTCCCGAGCCCATGTACCTGTTAAGACCAGACAACCAATATTTAAATATTCAGGGTTCACAACTTGGCCGTTCAACGACCGAAATAGGCGGTAACCACCACGCACGGTGGCTGCCCAGCCTCTAACAACACACAAACACTCACCAATACGCAAACAGCCCCTAGAGTTGGCCTCTAGATGTCCTGGAGAGGTTGATTGACAAGGAAAATCACCCGACCCGCAGCCACAAGTGGCGGAGCCGACGGTGGCAGCGGCGGCACAAACTTAAAAGTACCCAAATTCAACTCCAAACAATCCTAATTATATAATAGAACCTTTAATTGCACAAAAACAATACGAATTTGAGTCCAATTTCAAGATATTCGAAAATAACATAAACCCCAAAATCGAATTTCTAAAATCTTAAAATTGAACATCAACACCTTAGGGGAAAGATTACCCGTATCTAGAGGATCGATTTTGTCAACTGGATCGATGGCCAATTATCGCCGGAAACGCCGGAATTGGCGGCGGAAGCCGGCGGCTGTCTTGGCTTCCTGAGCTCATTGCTCCGTCGTGGAGCGTCGTCTGGATGAACGGGGCCCATGGTTGAACTCGCCGTGGTGAGAGGAAGAGGACCCAGTAAGTCCGGTGTCCCGTCGTCGCCGGAAAGATGAGATCGCCGACGGTGAGCTGTGTTTTCCCTCGGCTGTTTCTGCGCGTGGGAGAGCTCGCCGGTGCAAGGAGGACTCGAGGGTGGATGGCCGGCGGCTAGGGGTCACGTCAGTGGCCTTCGGTCGTCGTGGGTTGGGCGGCGAAGGTGAGTTCTCACCGGAGCTGGCCGTGCGCAGGGAGAGGGAAGAGAAGGCTGAGGGAGAATCGGGGAGAGAAAAATAAAAAGAGGAGAGAGAGAACCTTCTAGAGAGAGAGAGAAAGAAAATTCTAGAAAAATCTGATTTTTTAAACCCAATTTGTCCAATTTTACGAAATCGCCCCTCGCTTCAAACGCCCATATCTTTCAAACTGTAACTCGGATCGGTGCGTGCTACGTGTCTATGAAATCGTGGGATCGAAACCTATCCAACGAACCCAAGGTCAAAGACGAAAGACCATTAGTTTTAAAAGTCAACTTTGGGTCGGGTCGTTACAACCTTCCCCCCTTACAAAAATTTCGTCCTCGAAATTTTGCATATATCGTAACAGACAAGTGGTGCCCAACTCGTACCTCCTATCGACCTCGCTGATCCCTCTATTGACCACGTGCCAACGTGACTAATTCAAGTCTTACCACGCTTCCGCTGCGCCACTCTGATTATTCTTCTGAGCCCATATTGTAACTAGCTGTATTCAAAATAAAATTTGATCACTCCACACGCTACCAATGTACAAAGTACTTCTTCCTTCTTTTTCTTTTATCAACACTACTTGTATCCATTACCTTAGGATTGTCACTTTCCAAATGCTTTCTACCTCTTAATTTTCCTTAACATTCCTCGTCTCGGGCCATAATACTTTACTTAATTCCTTTTGTTGTAATTAATAAATTTCTAAAGTATTACCCCCAAAAACTTCCACAACTTCCTTGAGGTCGGCCACGTCGAGGAGCCATATCCATACCAGCAGAGGAAAACCTTTTTTTGTACACTGAAGGATGCACAGGAGGTGCGGAGTCTACAGGAAACTTAAAAACCTAATGCTCTGATACCAAGTTGACAGGACCGCCCCCGGATTTCCACTCTGAAACCCGGAGAGATCCTGCAAGATCCAAAATCAAGGAAAATCCTACCGAAAATTCGGCAGAACCTCCCCTGAAAATGAACTAACCCAAAACTTTATAACCTGTTAAAAACACTTCTAAGATATCAACCAAAAATAAGATTCTCAGGCCCACAACAAGTAATACAACTCTAATCAGAGCATATCTAATTAATATCCTCAATGCATAGACACCATCATTTCCGTCCTCACGATTCAAGCCTAGATTTCACTAAGTCCTAGTAAACAAATGCAATACGAACAACCCAACAACCATCTATCTGATTTCACACACTTCGTTTCTTGGAAATCCTCCAGCTNGCCACAATCTCGTACGGAGGGGTCACTCCATACGAGCAGGCTCACCCAATCAGAACTCGCATTTCCAACTCACAACATTTTTCCCAAAATTTCTCCAAACTCTGCCGAATCCTTCCAAATTTGATCCCCACTTATAAACCATCACTTGTCTGTCGCTCGAAACATACTGACTTTTCCTCAATAATTAGTTTGATCATTTGTATATAATATCTGCCTAATCCTCAATAATTAGTTTGATCATTTGTATATAATATCTGCCTAATCATCAATCATTAACCTCGACTATAAATAATCCTTCTCTAATTTGGTGACTCTCCTCTAAGCAACGCTATAATTCCCAATTAATCCCTTCGCCTCAAATCCTCGCCAATTCATTCTCCTAATTCAAATCCTACACCTAATCTTCTCTAACGTAAAGCAGCAAATCTTTAAAACAGACAATGAAACCAGGTACTCAACAATATAAGCAGATAAGTTTCACTTAAAATTTAACTACGTAAAAGTCTGGAATACCCTTCACGGTGTCATTGCTCGGATACCAAATCCGACAGCATAACGGCATCGGGAATGAGATTTCCCGAGCCCATGTACCTGTTAAGACCAGACAACCAATATTTAAATATTCAGGGTTCACAACTTGGCCGTTCAACGACCGAAATAGGCGGTAACCACCACGCACGGTGGCTGCCCAGCCTCTAACAACACACAAACACTCACCAATACGCAAACAGCCCATAGAGTTGGCCTCTAGATGTCCTGGAGAGGTTGATTGACAAGGAAAATCACCTGACCCGCAGCCACAAGTGGCGGAGCCGACGGTGGCAGTGGCAGCACAAACTTAAAAGTACCCAAATTCAACTCCAAACAATCCTAATTATATAATAGAACCTTTAATTGCACAAAAACAACACGAATTTGAGTCCAATTTCAAGATATTCGAAAATAACATAAACCCCAAAATCGAATTTCTAAAATCTTAAAATTGAACATCAACACCTTAGGGGAAAGATTACCCGTATCTAGAGGATCGATTTTGTCAACTGGATCGATGGCCAATTATCGCCGGAAACGCCGGAATTGGCGGCGGAAGCCGGCGGCTGTCTTGGCTTCCTGAGCTCATTGATCCGTCGTGGAGCGTCGTCTGGATGAACGGGGCCCATGGTTGAACTCGCCGTGGTGAGAGGAAGAGGACCCAGTAAGTCCGGTGTCCCGTCGTCGCCGGAAAGATGAGATCGCCGACGGTGAGCTGTGTTTTCCCTCGGCTGTTTCTGCGAGTGGGAGAGCTCGCCGATGCAAGGAGAACTCGAGGGTGGATGGCCGGCGGCTAGGGGTCACGTCAGTGGCCTTCGGTCGTCGTGGGTTGGCCGGCGAAGGTGAGTTCTCACCGGAGCTGGCCGTGCGCATGGAGAGGGAAGAGAAGGCTGAGGGAGAATCGGGGAGAGAGAAATAAAAAGAGGAGAGAGAGAACCTTCTAGAGAGAGAGAAAGAAAATTCTAGAAAAATCTGATTTTTTAAACCCAATTTGTCCAATTTTACGAAATCGCCCCTCGCTTCAAACGCCCATATCTTTCAAACTGTAACTCGGATCGACGCGTGCTACGTGTCTATGAAATCGTGGGATCGAATCCTATCCAACGAACCCAAGGTCAAAGACGAAAGATCATTAGTTTTAAAAGTCAACTTTGGGTCGGGTCGTTACACAAAACCTCTGCCTAAACCCTAAGTCGTTTTGCTGCGTAGCAGTCAAATACAAACTTGATACAAATCTAAATTTGCATGGTAGTGTATATTTATTGATCAATTGTAATTTATATTTTTCCATTAATTTTGGTCAATGGTGACTAAAATGAAATTATGAAAAAGTGCATTGAGGAATCTCAAAATTTGAAAAATTTTATTGATTTATTTGTAAGTGGCCCTATATTTTTTTTTTATATATTTAACTAATTTGATATTTTTTAAAGGAATTAATTTTATGAAAAATGTTTAAAAATCCCTTTGTAGACTTTAAAGGTGTTTTTATTTCTTTCTTTTTGGTCTACATTTAAGTGGACTTTAATTTTCTAACTAACTTTGATGTCATTATCACTAAGTGACACTATTATAATTGAGTGACGATTACATAATGTTGGAGGGAATTTGATTAGTTTTTAGTTGGACTTATATGTATTACTTTCTTATATTAGTGTGTTAATATTCCACAAGTGACATATATATAATAAAAAGTTATGTACACAATTATCATATTAATGTAATTAATTTTCTTTAATTGAAATGTCACTGACTAATTATATGACGTTAAATTAAAAGTGTGTCGAATTGTTCAATTTTTAAGTTGTTGAATTATTTTGGATATTTATGAGTGTGAGATCCCTATGCTTAGGCTAGCATAAGTTTTTTATTGAAAAATAACTAGGTCAAGATTTAAAGTTTACTTAAACCATTAAGTGTCTTCGATAAGTGTGAGATTTTCTTTAAAGATATCACAGACACCATATAAAAGACTGAGCTTACTGTAAAAGTTCTTGAATATTTATGGTATGTAATCTTCATGATGAATATTTAGGAACGTTTGAAAAAGAGTATCAAAATTAAAAGATTTATATTAAGATAAATCTTTGTATCTGATTATTGCTAAGGTCACTTAAGGAAGAGCTTTGATGCCTTTGATGGGTTCTTCGTATGCCATGATTGAGTGAGTAAGCAATGGATACTATCTCAACTAAGTAATAGTCATTGGGGTTATTATGTTACAAAATTTCTCAAGGGTGCTATTGGGAGATTTGTTTGAATATTAGCCCTCATGATTAATTTTTAACTAATAATTAATGATCGATTGAATAAATATAAATAATAGAAACATCATATCATTCATGGATATGAATGAGACATCATATATGGTGGTAGCCTTTGATATGGATGGTCATTGAAGTATTTCGTGTGATGAGACTCTATATATATGAGGGAGATACACTCAATGAATGTTCTATATCACAAGTTGAATTGAGTACGTAATGGTGAAACTCAATGATTAATAGTTGTAGCACGATCAATTTCTTTTTTAATAGATAAGTATCACACCCCGAATCTTGGGTATGCAACAGAGGCACCTACCTTGAATGCCCCAATACTACTAAATCAAGTATTAATTCCTCAAGATACTCAAGGCAGGTTAAACCTTTTGGGTTTAGTACATGTTGGATCATAGATATAAATAGAGAAAAACATGTGAAGTAAAAATAAAACTTATTTATAAAACCAACCTCCAAGGTTACGGTAGCTCATTGCAACCTTAAAGAATTACATAAAAAAGGTTTCAAAACTACGCAAATGTATAATCAAAATAAATAACTCAAAACCATCTTCAATCAAAAGAGGAAAAATTAACAAAACATACTCGACACGAGATATCAATTAAATAACAATACCAATTGAATCCAAGAAGTTGATAAGTCTCAAGATGCTGTTTTGCTCAACCTTCGTCTAAGTTTGTATCTTTACTATGCTTTCGTACCTATAAAAACATCCAAATAACAAGGAAGAAAACAAATGTAGAGTGTAAGCATCTCAAACGATCATAGCTTCCCCTCAAGGGACCCTGGCTAGTTTGAAAACCACAAAACTTTTTCAGTGTAAATCATAGTAGAAATCATTTTCTTATGGATCCTTAAATCAACAAAACAAGTTCTTCAAACCTTTCCTTTGAAATCTTTTCAAAACATTTATAACTCGGTTGTACAATAATATGATTATAACTTAACATGCAATTTCATAACAAATTACTCATACCTGCTGGTCGATACACTTTAGGTACAACTGTGCTCAGCTATTAAAAGAAATAGTATCGATAGTGAGAGTGCCATAATTACAGAGGTAGGAATTTGAGAACCGTACCACCTGCCAATTGATCAGTTATGAGCTCTGGCTTCGCATAAGCATACGTCACACGTATTATCTTGGCTAGGCACCCCATAACCTTGATCGATCACTTCTAGAAGGTTTAAGGACTTGAACCCAAGGTCACCGAAAAGGCTACCTTAACTCTTAAACCAATCATAATAATAGAATGTTATAATAATTTAAAAACACAAACACACACAAAAGTCCATAGTCAGGAATGTAGGATAAATCTCCCTACCTAAATCCAATGCTCTTCACGTATTCTTTTATATAGCCCATGCATCCCCATCCGTTTCGAATCCATCGCCTTCTTGTCACGTCACAAAGAAATCATTTGGTAACTGGTGTTCCTAGTATCCGACAATACGACAACGTACTTAGTCAAAAGTGAAGTTCAACACAATCTCGTTATGACTCATCCTTTTAGGTGGACTAAACTTTACTTTTTAGGGTTTCTAAGTTTCAAGTGAATTTTAAAGTCAAACAACTTGACTAATTGTCTTAGTTCAAAGCAATTCCACAAATTAATTTATGTTAGAATAAGTCAAACATAAGTACTATCCAAGTATTTAATTAATTAGTATTTCTCCAAAATATTCCAATAATTAATCAAGCTTGAATAATAGCTTAAATCCAACTTAATCTCTAAATTAAGGTTACAACTAATCATGCTTAATTAACCAAATAAATTAAGCAATTAAATCTCCAAAATAAACCTAGGTATGCTTAATTAATAAATAAATCATACATGATTAATTTAAGTATGCAACTTAATATTTGTTAGATGTATGCCCTAAAAGCCAATTTATAATTGGAATTTTAGGAATTAATTAAATAAATATACAAAAGGGCAAAGTCTATTTTATGTATTATATATAACAGTGTATGTAATATACTGAACTAATACATAAAATGTCCATGGATATTAAGATAATAAGAGAGCATTCTTGTGAGTACAATAGGTGAGACCTTTACTCCTTAGTTTTTTTTTCTTAAAGATGTTCCTGACTAACGGATCACATATCAAACACATGTGATTCTATATCAGCATTTGTTATATCAACACTTTTTGGGTGGATGATAAGTCTTAGATCATTCGTGTAGGTTGACACTATGATAAACAAGTGGGTGCTTAATCGGGGATTAAGTTCACTAAACGTGACCGTAAAAGGATTTCTTGTATGAAATTTTACGACATGTCAAACAAGAATCCTTAATTATAACATCATAAAGAATCTTTTGACTTGAGACACTATGGGTCGCATTGTGCATGTGTGGCTATACTTTGACTATAGAATGTATTCATACCTTACTAAGGGACTTGGAATGAGTATGGATTGGGTCAAGTGATTCATGTACGAAGGCTCATAGTTGTACAACAAGGAATCTGCTACCTTCCCTAAAAAAGGCGAATAATCTATGTGACATTCTATGATAATTGTCCTGCAGACTCTTGCCAAAGCATTGCATTATAAATTGAGAAATGAGTTTTCTCAAATTATATAGTTTGGACAACATCTGTTAGAAGATATCTGGACATAAGAACATTTACAGGGGATGACAAAGAGTTATCCATGCCCTATTGTTTATGTTCGAGTTATTGTATGATAGAAGGATATATTACGATATGATGATAATTGAATAGGTTCACTAACTATTTGGTTGTTTTGGATGATCATGATATTCTGCTAGGCATCACTCATGACTTGTTGAATGAAGAATTAAATAATAAATATCATTTATTAATTATTCTTGTTTTAGAAGTGTTTCTAATAAAAGACAATAAATTTCACTGCCAGAATAATTAGAACCTAAGAGGTCACACTCTATATAAGGTTGATGACCAAGCAATAGAACGGTAGATGGAAGATGAAATTAATTAATGAGATTAATTAATTATTGTGTTGGAAATTAATTATTGTGAATAATAAATTAAAGTTCAAATTGGATTTGAGCTGGTAATTGTAATTAATATTTGGGTTGGACCTAAGCAATGCTCAAAGCCCAAGTAAGTTGGATTTACGCAAAGCCCATAATAATAAATATGAGATATTTATATTATGGAAATATTAATTATAAATAAATAAATATATATATATTGAACAGTCACCCGCATCTAGCCTTCCTTCCGCCTCTGACAGGACCGTCCCCTGATTTCGTCGTAAATCCCGGAGTGGTCCTGTGGGATCCAAATCCAAAGAAAATGCAAAGAAAATTCGACAGAACCTTCCTTGAAAATAGACTAACCCAAAATTTATAACCCTATAAAGAATACTTCTAATAAACCACTACCTCCTCTACCATAACAAAAAAGGATCTCAGACTCAAACAAAAAAACCACATAATCATAAAGTTCCAGTATGGTTATCAGAGCTACTACTTCTATTACAACAATTTTACAGTAAAAGTTAAAAGGAACTTTCAGAGTAGAAGTGACGCCTACAAGATCCGAGTAAAGAAAATGGACGTTATGCCTCAACATGATTAGCTCAACCTCCACCAATGCTACTGCCTAAGGGGGAACAATTTAAGATAAAACAAAGAAATTGTGTAGATAAACTTAGTGAGTGGACAATATATAAAAACGAGAAATAATTGTTATTTATCTTTTCACGAATCTTTAAACAAAGTCAAATTTAACTCTAACACCTCACGTCGATCTTTGAAATTTGAAATCCCCCAGTTTTAAAACTATTTCCAAAAACCTTTCTTAAACATAAAAAGCCATTCAATACAATAATTTAAATAAACCAAGTATGCTCTAGATTTCAAAATACTTCAATTAAAAAATGCTAGGCTAGAAATATAAGTTTAAAGTCATCGGGTAAAATTAGCGAATAATAAAATAATTTAGTTCATAACATTTTAACAACTCAACTTCACAAAATCTCAAACAAATGAATCAACACACACCACACTCGTACCCAACACCGGTAAGCAAATAATCTAGCCACATCCCATGCAAAGAAAACTCAAAACACGGGCAGGTTCGTAATCTAGCCACTTCCCGGTCAGGCTTAGGGTCTAGCCACTTCCCAGGCAGTCTCATCTGGTAATACGTGCACGCAGAGCAGCCCCAAAAGGGTGAGGCATCCTGACACATGACCCAAAGCCTATATGTGTACCGAGATGGGTCCCAAAGACCTATCCAATCCGATAATCTAAGAGGGCAACAAAGTGGGTGGTATGAAAACAAAAAATCATTCGAAAACACATTTATCAAAACCCAAACTCTTTCATTTTCCTTTCAAAACTTTCCTTAACAAATCCAAACTCCTCATAATATGCATTTCCTCAAATCATAACATCCCACAATTAAATGTAAATAATCATTGAGATAATAATACGAGATATAATAAATACTCCCATAATCAAATAAAAATTTAAAACACACCCTTCCAAATCAAGGTACCTTCCATAAAATACACATATATATAAACATGTTGTTATATTTCTTGATCACAAAATTTATGAATTTCAAGATAGGGGTGATCCACAAAAATAAATGATTATTTGAGAGAAAATTTCGAGTTTCATACTCAAAATGGATTCAACTTAAATCAAAGAGATTAAAATTATATAGTAAAACATAATTTATTAAAATATTAAGGTCCACTCATTGTGAGAAAATCTAACTTCGATCCTCCGTCGGATTGTCACGAGCCACGATCGTCTCGCCTATAAAATAAACAATAAAACACAATTAGTTTCGACTCGACAACATTGAAGGTGTGTTTGTGTACGAGACCTAACGTTACATCCGTCTCTCGTCCGACACAACGTGTAACGCCCCGAACCTCGGGCCCAATAAACATACTGAAACACTGTCATTTAAACCCTTTTTCAAAGAATGAGTCATGCACTTAACATAATAAATAAATACATATAATAAATCAGAGTGCAAACCCAAAAACATTTATGTAAAATCACTGTATAAAATCGGTTTAAATTAAATTAAAATGGGTCCCACTGCCTCGTCTTCTCCTCACTGCCTCCACAACATGCTTAACCTGCAAAACAACCACAACCACACTGCACCATATCTATGGTACACCGGGTCATTCAAACAAACAACCCGGTAAGCTCACTGGTAAGTCCTTCTAAACAATATATCATGTTCTTTACAAAAGGTGAAATTAAATTGAAAAGAACATGCAAGAAAAAGAAACAATCTTTTTTTTTTTTTCTTAAAAGTAAAAGTTTGGAATAATTTGATTCCACAGCAGGTTTCGTGGATCAAAACTTTGAATACATTTAGGCAAATATCAATCCAGATTGAACTTCTAATACCTGCATGTACTCTTATAGCAGGATGGACTCTGATGGCACGAATGGTACTCGGCATTATTATTTTGTCGAGTTTCTTGAGCTACAAACTGTATTGGAAAAAGTTCTTAAAGGATGATGCAGTTGAGAAATTCTCAAATGCATGCAATAATCTTGTGCGAAGAAGGTATTCATATTCAGAATTTAAGAAGATGACAATTGATTTCAAAGATAAACTGATTCAGGGAGTCTATTGGAAGATGTTCCTAAAGGCTGTTGAAGAATTCTTAAAAGCTTGCAAGAATCGTATGCGAAGAAGGTATTCATTCTCAGATATTAAGACGATGACAATTGATTTCAAAGATAAACTCGGTCAGGGATGCTTTTGGAAAAAGTTTCTAAAGGATGATACAGTGGAAGAATTCTTGAACGCGTACAAGAATCTTATGCCGAGAAGGTATTCATATTTAGATATTAAGAAGATGACAGGTTATTTCAAAGATAAACTTGGTCAAGGAGGTTATGGCTCTGTATTCAAAGGAGAGCTGACAAATGGACATCCTGTTGTAGTAAAGATGTTGAGTGGTTCCAAAGGTAAAGGGCAAGATTTCGTCAATGAAGTTGCCACAATAGGAAGAATTCATCATGTCAATGTGGTGCAACTAATTGGATTTTGTTCTGAGGGATCAAAAAGAGCTCTTGTTTATGACTTCATGCCTAATGGATCTCTAGAAAAATATAACTTTCCCGGAAAAGAAAAGAATCATATTCTAAGTTGGGATAGAATGCATGAGATAGCTCTAGGGGTGGCTCGTGCCATTGACTATCTGCACTAGGGATGTGATATGCAGATTCTGCATTTTGATATTAAGCCTCACAACATTCTTCTTGATGACAACTTTAATTCCAAAATTTCAGACTTTGGGCTTTCAAGATTTTACCCTAAAGATTATAACACTGTTTCTCTTACTGCCATAAGAGGTACAATGGGATATATAGCTCCTTAAATGTTCTACAAAACCATTGGAGGCGTTTCGTACAAAGCTGATGTTTATAGCTTTGGAATGTTGTTATTGAAAGGGAAAAATTTTCAAACAGGACACCTAGTTTGGGGTCAATCTTAGTTTACGACACCAGTTTGGGTTTGTGTTAGTTTAGGACACATATTTAGGATTTGTATTAATGTGGGACAATCCGTCAACTCAGTTAAAATCTCCGTTAAAATGAGGGATAATTTGGACATTTTATATTTTAAAAACAAAAAAAAAACTATAAAAAAACAAATTTTACCACTAAAAAGATCAAGACTTTTTTTTTTAGGAAAAAAAATCATTAAAAAGTTTAAAACTAAAAAAAGTCAACATTTCAAAAAGATTAAAACTAAAAACCCACAAAAACATAAAATTACATAACAACAAAAAAACAGAAAATGAAAAAAAAAATTACCCAAAGCCAAATCTGGCTGGGCTTGCTGCTGGCAGAGGTTAAATGGAGAGATTTGAAGCTAAATCCAACATCAAAACCATGAGCAGGTGGTGGGCTGGAGCTATCGACACTGCCAAGGAAATAATCACAACTCCATAATTTTACTCAAAAAATTTATGCATACTCATTTATTAGTGATCTGTACGTGCCTTTTGTGTTTCTTTCCCAGCTAACATTTTAATTAAGGATGAATATATAATTTTGCAGAAAAAATCAGAAGAAGAAGAAGCAACTCGAAGTCCCTAGAGCATAGGACTGGGCTGGGCCTGTTGCTAGGAGGGGATTGGGTGGGGAGGAAGGGGGGAAGAGAGGAGAGTGAGTTTTGGGTTCTGGGTTTCGGGTGGGTATGTTGGTTCTGGGTTTCGGGGGTTTTGGGTTATGAGTTTCAGTGGTGCTGGTGGCAGAGGGTGAGTGAAGTGAAGATCGGGGTGGGGAGGAAATGGGGAAGAGAGGAGAGTGGGTTTTGGGTCTCGGGTGGGTTTGTGGGTTCTGGGTTTCAAAGGTTTTGGGTTATGGGTTTCAATGGTGCTGGTGGCAGAGGTTGAATGGAGAAGGGAGGGGAGAGAGAGTGAGGCAGAGAAAGAAAGTGAGGGGGTGGGTTTCGGTGGGAAGCAGGGGGAGGGTCAGCGACGGGGAGGAGATGGGAACGCCTGCTGGAGAGAAATGGAGGGAGAAGAGAAGGAAAGAGAAATGGGCTCGGGGTGGGGGGAAGAAGAAGAAGAAGAAGAAAAAGAAGGGAAAAGGTGAGGGTGGGGGAAGAATAAGAAGAAAAAGAAGAGAGGAAGGGGTGTGTGTACAGGGATGGGGATGGAGCTGGGAGAGAGAGAGAGAGAGAGATGGTGAATTCTGGGTTGGGTGGAGATGAGATTGAGAGATCAAGAGAGGTGAGAGATGAGAGTTTTCACAAATCATAAAATTAGTATTAAATATTTTAATTTATTTTTAGTATTAATGGTTTTAGTTTTTTAGTGGTAACCTTTTTGTTTTTTTTTCTGTTTTTAAAATATAAAATGTCCAAATTATCCCTCATTTTAACGGAGATTTTAACTGAGTTCACGGATTGTCCTACATTAATACAAATTCTAAATATGTGTCCTAAACTAGCACAAACCCAAACTGGTGTCCTAAACTAAGATTGACCCCAAACTAGGTGTCCTGTTTGAAAATTTTTCCCTTATTGGAAATGGCAGGATGGAGGAAGAACTTGAATGCACATGCAGAAAACTCAAGCCAATTATATTTCCCTTCCTGGATTTATGATCAACTAGAGAAGGGATTGGGCATTGAAATTGAGGGTGCCCATGAGAATGATGAGAAAATAGCAAAGAAGATGATCATGGTTGCATTGTGGTGCATACAGTTGATGCCTGCCGATCGCCCTGCTATGAGTAGAGTTTTAGAGATGCTTGAAGGTGAAGATGAACTCTTGCAAATGCCTCCGAAACCTTTCTTTTGTCCACAACATATGCCAACAGAGGATCTACCTGATGAGACAGATGATGAAGAGGTATCCACCGAGCCACATACAGAGATTGCTACAGAAACGACCTCCATGGTATAAGGGAAAAGCAGTTCTGTACTTAGTCTTGTAATATCCCACATCTTAGGAAGAACTAGAGATACTCATAATAGATACTACTCTCTGTCAAATGTATCCCTCATCTTAAGCTTCAATTTTGCAATTTAACCTCATCTTGAAAAGCAGATAAATGATAAGCACTACCAAGATCTGTTGAAAATTATTTTATTTCATTGGTTCCTAAGAGGAAGTCTAGAGGAAATTAATGAATTATCAAAGTGATCTTTCAGATTCAGTATAAATTCATAAGAAGCTTCTTACTTTATAAAATTCATTGCTAATTTCCTATAACACATCAATAGTTGTTCACTCTAGCTAAATATGAAAGTACATGTCTGATCTGATAGCTGCAAACTGTAAAGTGACCAAAAAGACTACACTATCTGTGACTTAGTTCCATTTTCTTTTACAACTATTGAATGATCTTCTCGGCATTGTTCTGGATTCCATCTTGTGATTGTGCGTTCTTCCACTGTGTATCTCTCCAAATATGATGGGGAATCTGCACAATGACCATTTCTACTGATATCAAGAACTAACAATGTCTTTACGACACCTCCACAAAGCCGAGTAGTGCAATGTATATCAGACCACACCCTCACTCGCTTATTTGCATCGCCATCCTCCTCTGACAACACAAGCACCGCATATTCAGAATGAACCAGAGCTGGATGATGACGGTAGGCAACAAAGTCCACACCATATTTAACTCCCGACATGACAACCCAATTCTTCATTCTAAGATGAGAAAAAGCCTTATAAAAATAGGGGAACAATGCTTCTCTGGATCTCATGCACTGCCATAGCTGGTCATCATTCTTACGACATTTGTCTTCAACTATCTTTAGGCATTTTAGAGCATAGCATAGGTAAAAGGCCTCCTCCATACCCAACTGATACCACTGCTTATCCTTCTCTGCTGTAATAATGGGTTCACCAAAGCCTGCACGATTAAGGAGATCAGATTGTTCTTCTTCCACTGCAAGAAGTACATTGCTCCCACATAGCAATCCTTGAGAATCTGATCGGATTAGAGAAGACTGAAGCTGCAATACTATCTTTGACATGGGGTCTGCAAGAGCTTTAGCTTTTGAACCCTTTCCTTTCCATCTAGGCCCCATTAAACTCTACAACAACATCAAACAGAAACTAAACCCATTAGCACAGCCTCAAGATGGAGAATTTATAACCAATCTTCGAATGAATTTTACATTTACTATCAATGATGAACAAACTAATATCAAAAGTTTAAGAATTTCAGGCCAGAATAGACCAAAAATTCCGACTTTATCTGTAAAACTAATTTTCTGAGAACAAATTTATTCATTTTTGTGAGCAGAAGAGTCAAAATTATGAATAAAAGAAAAAGAAAATCTTTGGTTCAATTGGATTTCTGGCATTTTTCTCAGCAGGCAAACAGAACGAAAGCTAATACCTGGTCTAGTGAACCAAGAGAGGAACAATGAATCCCAGCTTTCAAAGCGGATGCTCTCCAAGCACTTCCCCTGGGTCACTGTCACTCACCCACTATTTTTTGTTTTCCAATCTCAAGGCTGAATGAAGAAGAAGAAGAAGAAGAAGCAGATGCCCAGCCTTCACTTCTATTTCACTCTTCTTATTCAGCGGCGGGACCGGGACGCCTACTTCTCTTTTCCATTTTTTATTTTCTTATTTTATTTTATTTTCTTCTTGAGCACTTTTATTTTACTTGAAAAATCAATAATTTTGGTTATTCTCGAAATTTTTTAGAAACTAACTCCTTTTTGATTAAATATTTAAAGTTCATCTTTTTAAAAGTTTGAAATAAAAGCGATCAATAGTATTTGAGGGTTTTAAACATATAATTATCACTGAATAGTATTTAAGTTCTCCTCAAAGGATATTCAATCTTCATTGAGCACCACTCGGCAATATTCAAATATCACTTGAAAAATATTGCCAAGTGACGTTGAAGTGCCCAAATTTTGATTACTTTTTCAAACCCTAGTATCATAAGGCAACCATAGTTACCACACTCGTTGTACTTTGTTCATGATCTCTAGCTTGATAAGGGGATAGGATGGAGTAGGACCTAACACTTGAAGAATCCCCATCAAATAATCAGAAAGATGTCAAAGCCATCATTGATCCGAATCCATCAATTCGTCGATTCGGATAACACCCCATCAATTCGTCGATTCGGATAACACCCAACAATCCAAAAACAACAACCGACTTAATGTGAGCCTCAATTTCGTGTCATCCAAAAGGATTGACGGCTGAGTGGTCGGAACCACCGCCATCGCCATCCACAATAGCGAATCCTAATCCATATTTCAAAAATCCTCCAAATTACTCTAAATTTCTGATTCTAAACATCAATCAGCCTTCCTAAGAGGTGGAAATTGTCCAACAATTAACCAAGAACTATCTCCAAAACCAAATTTCAAAGCACACCCGAAATGGCCTTAAACCCCCAAATTTTTAGTTTTTAACAACCAAATACATAAGGGAATAAAAACCCAGTAGGAGAGAAAGAAAACACACCGGAAATAGCAGTGATTGGCAACGGGAGATGGCCGGAATCCGGCGAGCAATGGTGGCGGGCTGGGCTTCCTCTGGCCTTGTTCTCGCGCGTGTAGGGGCTGGGCTGCAAGGGGGAGACTGCTAGGGGGTCGGCGCTGCGAGAAGGGCTCGCCGGTGGCCTGGGCTGGTCGGGTGATGGCCGGAATTGGCTGGGCTGGGCTGAGCTGGTGCGTACAAGGGGTGCGGCAGAGAAAAGAGAGAATGTGCGGGAGGGAAATGAGAGAAAAGGAGAGAGAGAAGAGTGTAGAAAATTCTAGAGAGAGGGTGTTCTGATTTTTATTTAGGTTTTAAATTTTAAAAGTCCTTAAAATCAAATAGTTTAAAATGTCCTCTACTTCATTCGTCCGTAACTCTTAAACAGAAATTTCGATTGACGCACGATTCGCGTTTACGGGCTTGTGGGCTCGAACACTACCCAACCATGCCAAAATAAAAGTCAAAATCCAACTAATTCAATTTGGTCAAAATTTGGTCAACTTTAAAACAAAACAACACTAATTAAATTTCCAATAAATTCATTTTGGTGAAAACAACTTAGGTCATCGAAAATAACTTTTAAACTTCGCATAGTAATTTAGAAGAAAATTTTCAAGGTACCACAATTCAATTTATTAAAAAGAAAACTCTTAAAACCAAAGTTAAATAAAATTTCAAATTTCTAGTGAAATTTGGGTCGGGTCGTTACAAAAATACCTTTCTATATATTTTAGAGGAAATTACAATTTGGTCCAATTATTTTATACATAATTTAATTTTGGTTCACAATCTTTTTTAAGTTCAATTTTGGTACACTTATTTTATACCTAGTTCAATTTTGGTCCACAATCTTTTTAAAATTATGATTTTAAATCCTTTTGGTTGTGTTTTCTTCAATTATGATTGAAGTATAAGTTATATTTCATCATTTCGTAGTCATAGAAACCAATTTGGAGTGTTATAATCAAAGAGAATTGAAGTTTGGTGAACTTTGAAAATCTGAAAATTTTTTAGGAAAAATTGGTAGTTTCAAGTACCCTACTTTGGGTCCAATTATCTTGAGTTTTAGAACTCCGATTTAAATTATCTTTATATGGTTGTAAAGAGAAGATGCATAACTTTAAAACAAATATATGTTTTCTGAATTTGGCTTAGATTTAATAGAGTAAAAGACGGGACAAATTTGAGAAAACAAATCTGAACTTTTATTGAACAAGTGGAACAATTAGTAGACCAAAACAGAACTTAAAAAAGATCGTGTACCAAAATTGAACTATGTATAAAATAAGTAGACCAAATCTGTAATTTCCTCTTTATTTTATATAATATATAAAATAGTAAACTACCCTAAACCCTAATATTATACTAAATTATAAACCCTATAATCCTATTATAGTATAGAATATATTAGTATATACTAATATACTATATAGTATATCCTATTAATACTATAAATTTATAATTCATAGTTGGTACTTGGTACTTGGTATATACTATATAGTAATAATGTTATATAGCTAGAATATACTAAATAGTAAATAATATATAGTTATATTATATACTATATATACTAATCCTAAAGTCTAAACCCACTGTATAGTCTATATAACAATATAAGTATATAGTATATAACTATATACTAATATGACCTATATGGCTATATGGTATTTAGGTTTAGGTATACCGTATATGACCTATACCCTATAGAGTATAGTCTATAGTGCTATACCCTAAGGTTTAGGATATAATTAATGATATAAATTAAAAAAAAATATAAACTATTAAGTAGTAATTATATAGTATATACTATAAACATTTTAAAAACATATAAATTATAGGGTTGTGTATTTATAAGTTATAACTATATTCTATATTAAATTTATAGTATATAGTAAGTTAGTAACTAGTAAGTAGTAACTCGTTAACTACTAACTATAAGTCTATAAGTCTATAACTATAAACTATATACTATAAATTTAAAAAAACATATAAATTAAAAAACATATGTAATAAAAATAAAAAACTTCAAACCCCACCCAAACCCCAAACCCCAAAGTCCAAACCCCAATTGAAATTTGACCCCAAAAAACCCTAAACCCCAAAGTCCAAACCCCAAAATACCATAATCCTAATTATTCCTAAATTACTAATTTCCTAATGTCTAAATAATAAATGAATTTAAAAAAATACTGCTTAAACAAAATAACAGATTTTTTTTTTTTTTTCAATTTGTGCCTCTCTCACTCTTGAAGTCTCTCTCTTTCTCTGTGTGATCCCAAATTCCCAACCAGTGCAATTACTGCACAATCTCCACCACCATCAATACAGCATCTCCGACCACCACCACCACCACCACCTTAAACCACCAGTTCACCACCGTCACCTTCCTCTCTCCCTTTCTCTCTTTGCCTCACAACTCTCACCAATCACCATTGTCGCCTCTCTCTCTCTCTGTCTAACCAGTAACCACTGTCGTCTTTCTCTGTCTAACCACCATCGTTACTCGTCGCCTCTCTCGCTGTCTCACCGCCCAGTCACCCAAGCCAATCATAAGGTAATTTCTCAATTAGGGTTTCGAATTGGGTGCTTTTTTGTTTCAATTTATTGGGGTTTAGATTTAGGGTTTCAAAGTTTCAATTTATATTATGTTTTTTAGGAATTCATTAGGGTTCCAATACCACCTTCATCCGACCGATACCGAAATGGCGGTTACCGATTTCCGATGGAACGGTATCGGCTCCGAAACCCCCTATTTTGTCCTCTGTTGAACAATATTCAGTTAAGGGTGTTCGATTCGATAATTGTACCGATACCACCCTTAACTCTAATAATTTTAGTATATAAACTATATAAACCATAAAAATTAACCCTATACTATAATAATTTTAGTATACAAATTATAAATTATAGTTTTGAACTTTTAGTAATATTTTTACAATATATAAACTATAAATTATATAAAATATAAACTATAAACTAGTAATATATTTAGACTTTTTTGCAATGATAATATTTAAATAGAGACCTAAAATAATATCTTAAAGTCCAAAGGAATGATATATAAAATATATTTAATTTTATTAATTATTATATCAACTCCAAATGAATATATATAATTTTTGTTCACACTTAATAAAAAAAATAATAAATAAATATTTTCGGTACGGTACGAGATGGTATGAGATTGAGATGTGGAAACCACTCTCATCCCATTGATGATCGGTATGATATGGTTTCAGTATGGGATATTGGCCAGTGTCATTTTTCGGCACGAAATTGACATAAAACAGGATAAAATTAGATTGATTTTCGGCATACAGTATTGGTGCCCAGTGTTATCATAAACATCATATTTGTTTTTAAGGAAGTAAACCCATACCTTCCTTGTGGCATCGTCGATAAAGGTCACATAGTACTTGGATCCTCCCGGAGATAGAACTGGTGAAGGCCCCCACACATCAGTTTGAACCAGTCCTAACTTGGTAGTCTTGGGTGCTTTGCTCGATTTTGAGAAACTCACAATCTTTTGCTTCCCAAAGATACAGTCTTCTCAAAGCCCAATATTCACTGATTTCACACCATGTAGCTTGCCCTTCGATTTCAAAACCTTCATCCCCTTCTCACTAATGTGCCCAAGCCTACAATGACAAAGATTAGCATCATCTTCATCTTTGACTGTAGCCACCAAGTTCTTGGTGTTCTCGGTCGTATAGAGTAGACATCTTTCCTTTCGCCATGACTAAAGCTCCATTAGTCACCTTCTAACAAAAATTAGAGAATTCGGTCACACAACCTTCTCTATCCATTTAACCCACGGAAATCAAGTTTTGTGTCAAACCCGAAACATGTCTAACCTTGTGCAACTTCCACACATTCCCATTAGGTAGCTTGATGCTTACCTCACCCTTTCCCACAATATCAAGTGGCTCATCATCCGCAAGGTGAACTTTGCCAAAGCTACCAGAGACATACTTCTTCAATATACTTCGATTTGAGGTCGAATGGAAGGATGCTCCCGAATCTATTATCCAAGATTCTTTGCAAGTGTCAACCACAGCGAGAAAATCATAGCAAATTAGAGTAAAAAAAAAAAGTGCTAAAATGCCTCAAAAAAGATTTTCTTCCAAGTATACATATATAATTGGACATGATACCTAATTGAACATGACCATGATGCTATACATAATTGAGCATGATCATTATCATAAGTAAATTCTATATATATCACTTCCACAATAAGTTGTTTGGCAATATTTGGCCTCAATTAATTTCCTTGCTTAAAACATCCATTACAATTTCATAGGTACATTCAAAATACACAATTCCAACATATGCCACATTTGGCAAAATCTACTTAATAAGACCATCACAAAATGATATAATTAAGACCATCACATATTTCAACATGTTCCAGGTTCCAAAATTAACAAGTCCCATAATCTGTGGCAACCATAATTTGTGGTCCCAAAATTAACAAGTTCCACAATAAGATTGAAATCTAGTCACATATTCACTCAGTAACTGTTTGTTCCAATAAAAAACAACCACAAATAGCTTGGACTTCATCCATATCTTGATCACTTTGGAATTCTCTCCCAAGGCTTGAAATTCATGTACTTATTCTTCCTTGGTGGGGGCTTCTTCTTGGCTGGTGACTTGTACCTTTTTTTCTTTTAGTCAGCTGGTGCATGCACATTTGGTTGGGATGAAGAAGCATCCACTGTTTGTACGTGAAGCAGACCTTAATCTAGGCGCTTGTGAAGTTGATGACCCTCTAAGTATTAGTGATGCAAAGCGCTCCTCCTACTGATTGTGATGAAGATGACCCTCCAACGTGTGATGAAGATGGCCCTTTATCAGTTCCATTAGTTTTTTCCTTTTTCCTTCTTATAACCTAAATCAACAACAAGATCATATAGTTCATAGCTAGGGACAGTCTAGTACATATACTTATTGGTTCTTTTGCTCTTCTCATAGGTTTTTTTCTCTCCTTGGTGGTGGAAGATTTTCATTAGTAACTTGCACTTAGGACTGGGCACCAATACAGTATACCGAAAGCCAATTCGATTTTATCCTGTTTCGTGTCAATTTCGTGCCCAAAAATGATACCAGCCAATATCCTATACCGAACCCGTACCGTACCGATCATCAATGGGATGGGAGTGGTTTCCACATCTCAATCTCATATCATCTTGTACCATACCGAAAATATTTAATTTAATTTTTTATTTTTTTGTTAAGTGTGAACAAAAATTATATATATTCATTTGGAGTTGATATAATAATTAATAAAATTAAATATATTTATATATTATTCCTTTGGACTTTAAGATATTCTTTTAGGTCTCTATTTAAATATTATCATTGCAAAAAAGTCTAAAAATATTACTAATTTATAGTTTATATAGTTTATATAGTTTATATAATTTATAGTTTATATATTGTAAAAATATTACTAAAAGTCCAAAACTATAATTTATAGTTTATATATTAAAATTATTGTAGTATAGGGTTAACTTTTATGGTTTATATAGTTTATATATTAAAATTATTATAGTTTAAAGTATAAGATTTCGGACTTTATGGTTTAAGCCCTTAGAGTATAAGGTTAATTATGGTGTAGATCGAATACCAATTATAGTTTATGGGTATAAGGTTATATATGGTGAGTAATACCAACTCAATGATAGTATATAGTTTATAATACTATAATTTAAATATGTAACATATATAAGTATATAACATATATATAACATATATAATAGTTATCACATATAACATATATAATAGTTATCAACACCAACAACAAAAAAATCAATTATATATAACCCTATACACTAACCTCTATTAAATACCCTATACACGTACTATATACTATACCCTAAACTGTATTAATTACTTTATACAATAAATATATTATTAACTACTCTATAATCTTATATATACCCAATCCTAATTTTTTAAAAAGATTTATTTGGCCAAACTCCAATCCTAATGTTTTTTATTTATTTATTTGATTTGGCCAATTAAAACCCGAAACCCCAATGCTAGTATTGGGTATATAGTATACTAGTATATGATATAGAGTTTAGATTTTAGAGTATACTAAAATATGGTATATTGTATACTATATGGTATAGGGTATATAGTATACTAGTATACGATATAGAGTTTAGACTTTAGAGTATACTAATATATGGATATTGTATACTATATGGTATAGGGTATATAGTATACTAATATACTAGAGTACGTATACTAGTATACTCTAAAGTCTAGCATATAGGGTATAGAGTATACTAGAGTATAAAGTATAGAGTACGTATACTAGTATAGACTATAGAGTTTAAAGTATAGAAAGGTATAAACATGTATAGAAATGTATTAAAATGTATTATATAAATTATATAAAATGTAAATTATATGCATTATATGTTTTATAAACCCTAAACCCCAAACCCCAAATGAAACTCCAAAAATACCCTAATATCTAAAACTCTAAATGATATATAAATTGCTCGATATACCGTTTAGGAAAATAGTATTTGTCAATTGCTCGAGAAATACCTATTACACATGATTTCACTAAATCATCTAATCAATTTAGAACAATTAACTGAATATTTTTTTATATCAAATGATATTAGGGAAGGGGAGAACAAGAAATATTGGTGAAAAACACTTTTAATGGAGCATTTAATTGCTGTTAGGTGAAAATTAACAATTTAAAGGGTGTTCGATGTAAATTAAATGATTTGGTCTTATTGGATTATAATAAATATATTTCCTTGTAAAGTAATAAACACTTGCAGCTGGTGGTGTGATGAGTTTGTGCTCCTTGTGGCTTCTTCTTGGTCCCAGGTTTGAGTCTCCTTTCAAGTGTTATTGTAAATGTTTTGCTGATAGAGAATTTTGCAATTGGTCCCGATCGGGATCGGGATGACACGGGACCATTTTTGAAAATGGTCATTCCATCCAGATCCCAATCCCGACCAACAACTCCGGGATAGGACGGGATGGACCTCATCCCTTCCCATCCCATCCCGTGCCCACCCCTACTTGCACTTGTGATTTATCCTGCAAAAATTTCAACACAATTTAATAATCCAACATAAGGCAAAAATTTCAACATATGTCAAAATGGTTTCAAAATTTCATACATCACCATCTTGATGTGACTGCTAGTTGCACCCTTAGTCCAACCATAGGTTTTGGCATTATGCCCTCCATGTCCACATTTCCTTCACTTGATTTTTAGGTTGAACCTCGGAAGCTTTGTAGCATTATTTGGTGGTGATCGTGGTTTATCCGGCCTTCTATTCCATGATTTTTTGGTTTTACCTGCTTGTTTGTGGTACTTTGGTGGCATCAATGGAGTCTTACCAGTTTTAGGCCACAAATCTTGGCTTCACATGGGATGCACCATTGTCTAATATGTCCTCCTATATATATGCTTCCTCTTTATAACAAATATCAACATAGTTGATGCAATCGTCATGATAGTAGCCAATTGGGGCGTCGAAAAATACTAAATCCCTCATTTTGTTCTTTTCATTACTTATGGGCATAAAATTATGATGTTGCCCTTAATTTGGTTTAGGGTTTAGAAATAGGGTTTAGGGTTTAGAATTGCGGTTCTGGAGCTTATGGCTTAGGGTTCAGGTATTGGGTTTTGGGTGAAACCCAAAACCTCTGCCTAAACCCTAAGTCGTTTTGCTGCGTAACAATCAAATACAAACTTGATACAAATCTAAATTTGCATGGTAGTGTATGTTTATTGATCAATTGTAATTTATCTTTTTCCATTAATTTTTGTCAATGGTGACTAAAATGAAATTATGAAAAAGTGCATTGAGGAATCTCAATTTTGAAAAATTTTATTGATTTATTTGTAAGTGGCCCTATATATATATATTTTTTTTTATATTTAACTAATTTGATATTTTTTAAAGGAATTAATTTTATGAAAAATGTTTAAAAATCCCTTTGTAGACTTTAAAGGTGTTTTTATTTCTTTCTTTTTGGTCTACATTTAAGTGGACTTTAATTTTCTAACTAACTTTGATGTCATTATCACTAAGTGACACTATTATAATTGAGTGACGATTACATAATGTTGGAGGGAATTTGATTAGTTTTTAGTTGGACTTATATGTATTACTTTCTTATATTAGTGTGTTAATATTCCACAAGTGACATATATATAATAAAAAGTTATGTATACAATTATCATATTAATGTAATTAATTTTCTTTAATTGAAATGTCACTGACTAATTACATGACGTTAAATTAAAAGTGTGTCGAATTGTTCAATTTTTAAGTTGTTGAATTATTTTGGATATTTATGAGTGTGAGATCCCTATGCTTAGACTAGCATAAGTTTTTTATTGAAAAATAACTACTGCAAGATTTAAAGTTTACTTAAACCATTAAGTGTCTTCGATAAGTGTGAGATTTTCTTTAAAGATATCATAGACACCTTATAAAAGACTGAGCTTACTGTAAAAGTTCTTGAATATTTATGGTATTGTTGAACCGTAAAAAAATTCAAAAAAAAAAAATACAAAGGTTGAGGTTGAGATAAGATCCCCATATGCCATGTGCCACATTAATTTCAAATGAAAACAAATTGAAAAGTGAGATAATGTGGATTTATCTGAAAGCTTAATTATCTCTTATCTGATGAGTTTAAATTTAAATGGAGAGAGTTATCTCATCTCCATCTGATCTCATCACTTGGACTTCCCATGGACACTATAAATAGAGCATAAGGGGTTCAGGAAAAAAGGGAGGAGAGAGAAGAGGAGAGAAGACACCGAAAGGCTGCAGGAAGAAGAGGAACGTGCATTTGCCATCACCAAAGCTTTGTCATCGCTAGGTAGATGACACTTCTTTTATTCATTGCTCTTTTCAATATTTGGTTTCGGCTGAAGCCCCAAAAAAGTTTACCAAAGGATTCGGCTGAATCCATTTTCTCTCAATCGGTTTCGGCTGAAACCACAAAAATTCATCAAAGGATTCGGCAGAATCCATCTCCAAATTTTGGTTTCGGCTGAAACCATAAAGGATTATGTTGAATCCATATATCTCAAGCACCGAACGAATTGGGCTGAATCCATGGTGCGTTGAGTTACAAAAAAAATGCAGTTAGTCTGCCGATTAAGATGGTCCAAAGCAGATGAGAAAGGTACCTGCAAACAAACAAAAAAAAGCAATAGTTCGCGGCAGTATTGGTACACAGGGAAGAGAAAATCAAGTTCTCTTGAAGCCTTGCTTCAAAATACTCTAAACTACAAGTGTGAGGCTTACCTTTCCATGCGTCAAAGAAAACTCTTAAGGCAGCAGGTGTTGTTCATTTGTAGTTTAATGGTTTAATACCATTGCATCCATCTTTTGGGCCTTGTGCACAAAAGTCAAGGACCAGACTGCCTTTTGGTATCTAGTGGGCTATGCATCTGAAGACAAGTCTTTTAAAAGACAAAAGAATGCATGTAAATTTGGTGGATGATTTGCATGGGTTGTGGAACAAAGAAAGAAAAGAAGAAGGCGCAGCAAGCAAGAGGAAAAGACAAAGGCCTAAAGTGATATGCAAAGGCTCAACCCATAAAAGACAAAAAAAAAGGGTTGCAGCCCAAGCAAAGTCTTAAGCCCGTATCCTCTAAACAAAAAAGAAGAAGCAACATATCAGTCCATTCGGATTGGGTGTAGACTCCAACCCACAAAAGAAAATACCAGTTAACATGTAGCTGGTGCAAAGTTTATATCAAGTTTAATGGGATAATATTCGGTTAAATTTCCCATTAGCAAATGAATTTTTACCAATTAACAAATAATTGGTACAAAGTCCAATCGACCTTTCTCAAATCAGTTTGCCCATTAAAAATATAAAGAGTATCAATTAATAAATAATTGATACAAAGATATTAGTGGGCACATAACCAAATTCATGTTAGCCCATTATAAAAAAATATGTCATTTAACAAATAAATGATACAAAAAAATTAATGGGCACATTAATAAAGTAATAGGAAACGTATGTTGTTTCATTTACTTTAAAGTTTATAAAGTTTATATCAACATAATTTTTTGCCCACGAATATTTTTATATCAATTACTTTATTAATTGATACGTTTCCTATTCTTTAAAACAACATTTGTAAATAAATAATATCTTTGTAATGACATATCTTTGTAATGACATATTTTTGTATCATTTATCATATTTTTGTATCATTTATTTGTATCTTTCCAAAAAGGCTGTTTCAAGACCAAAATTATGCCAAAATAAACAATTTCATCAAAACCCACTCAACTTCTCAATCCTACACAGCCATTGGGTTTCCTAGGGACAAAATTTGTCCAAAACAACACCCCAAAAGCCCCCCAATCCGAAAACCCAAAGCAATCCCGAAATGACCCTAAACTCCCAAACTCAAACTTACCCAAATGCTCAAAATTAAACAATCTACCCATAAGGAAATGGAAGCCCATAATGGGGAAAAGAAAATTCACCAAAAACTTTGGAGATTGAGGGTTGTATTCAACTTGAAATTTGAAGGACTTGCTGGCAGTTTTGTTGGAGTTTTCCTCGAGCAGAGGTTGCGCACAGGGGCTGGGCTGGCTAGAGGAGAGATAGGAGGAGGTGGTCGGCATTAGGGGAGTCGCCGGAGGCCTGGGTCAGCGGTGGTAGTCGGCTTGGGTGGCTATGGTGGTTGGTGGGGTGCGGGTAGAGAGAGGGCTGCAGGAGAGAGAGAGAGAGAAAAAAAAAAAGAGAAGGAAGAGAGAGATGGTTCTAGAGAAAGAGAGAGTGGTTGATTTTTTAAAAATATAGTTAAGACCCAAAATTACAAAAATACCCCCCTCCTAGATAATTTTTTTTTTCATATTTCCTTCGCCGAAACTCCGATTTAAAAACCGCTTTTCGCCCACGTGTTTGGGAAATCAAATTCTATCTAATCGTCTCAAAATTTATTGGCCACAGTTTCACTTTTTAATCGCCCCTCTAAAACACTAGAATTTTCTCCCAAAATTTAGATAAAGTTCGACCAATAAAATTAAATTCTTATTCTAAAAATGCGACTTAGGGTCGACATCCTCTCTCTCTTTTCTCAACATTAATCTTCCTCCAACCACTCGCGCGATGACACATGTCCTCCCTTCCAGCTGCTTCTAGATAAATCCAACGCCCTCTCTCATTGTGTTGATCTATTGACATGCATCTCAATAGCTATCGATCACAAGCTTTCTTCCCAGCCATACACTCGCTGCTACATGCCCCAAGCCTCTCAGATATTTTGGCCAGACCTTCCTAGAAATTTCCTCACAAACCTTAGTATTTGGTCTATATAAAGGAACCGTTAGCCTTCATTTTCGGATGATCTTTTGCTCTCATTTTAATTTTCTGCCTTTTTTAGCTACTCTTAGGACTTTTCTCTCAAAGTCTTTTGGGTATGTTGTAAGAGAGAGAATGAGAAAGTCATTTATTTTATTACACTTCCATTTTAATGAAATGAAATTCTAGTTTATTTTAGGGTTTTTTTTTTTTTTAAAGTCCATTTTAAAAAATCGATTGTTCATCCGGCCCATACTCTACAGTGAACTATTGTAGTGACCTACTTTTTAAAAAAAATCGGTGCTACAGTAACAGCGCTATAGTTTTTTTTTTCTTCATTTCAGTGCCAATTAGTACACAAACTACAAAAAAAATTATAATTTAGATATTTTTCATTCCATAAACATGTTAAATAATAACCAACATAAAACACAAAAAATCAAGATGAGGCATCCATAATTTTTTGCGCTTTAATAGTAAATATAATTGTTACTATCGAATAGTAACAATTACTTATTGTTACTGCCTAGCAGTGGCAATCACCTATTGCCACTGTCCGATAGTGGCAATCACATATATATTGTTATTGTTTGATAGTAACAACCACCTATAGCTACTGACTGGCAGTAACAATCACCTAATGCATACCAAACTCAATTACAAAGCTCAAAACTGTCACCACAATAATGAATAAATTAAAAGAATATGAGCAGAAAACTACAAAAGACAACAACATAAAATACCCAGGAATATCGTAATTAAGTAGAAAGAACAAAGACATCCACTGAGTGTTGAAATAAACACAGCTAAATCAAAAATCTAATAACAAACTAAATATTGAGACTGAGATTCACAAGCAAAAGATATAAACAACAAATGAGTCCTATCTTAGCATGTTGTGCATATAAAGTGGAGCCGATGGTGGGTTTTACACCGGAAGTGATAGAACAACGCCGAAAAGTCCCACTCTCAAGGGAGGCGCGTGGTGCGCGTTCGCCGGAGTCCAATGGTGGCGCAACTCGAAACCTTGGGGGAACGGTAGATCGAAGTCCCCCAAGCCTAGTGGTGGTCGCGGTGATCTGGTTGCCAGAGGTTTTGGGTTTCTGATATTTGTAGATATGTTGTAAAACGGTGAGAGAGAAAAGGAGAGAGACGAAGAGAGAGAAACAGAGAAAGAGGGAGAGAGAGAGAGAGAGAGAGAGAGAGAGAGAGAGAGAGAGAGAGAGAGAGAGAGAGAGAGAGAGAGAGGAAGACAGAGAGAAACAGAGAAAGACGAAGAAGTGGACCGGGTATGTAGTTAGTGGACCTATTTAGAATCTAATTTAAACTAGTGGATGATAAAGTGAATTAGACTCAAAAGTGGGTGTTAAAATCATTTACTTTTTATTTTATGTCTGTCTTGTCTCTTTTCTCTTATTTACTTTATGTTGTTTAGTTATTTGTTAAATCTCTAGTTGTTATTTAATTTTCTTTAAATACTCTTAGTTTAGATGTTGTTTTATTTTATATTATCCTTTTATCTTGGTTCTAAACTCATGGGTGGTCACTAAACCCCGTTACCAAGATAAGGGGAAAGCACCACCAAGAATATTATTAACTTGAGACTTTTAGTTGTTTCCTCTTGTCTAGATCCTACAAGTTTTAGATCTTGTTTATTAAATGAGAAAAAAACCATCTTTCACCCATGATGTCATATATCATAGGTAGCTAGAGCCTCTTTTCACATTTTTGTTTTATGGTTAATATTTTAAACACAATCTTTTTGAACTCTAGTTGTTCCTTGGTCTTTGGTTCACTTGGGTTGTTTAAAGTTTGTATTTTTAAGTAAAAACAAGGTCTACCATATAAATCTTCAATTTTGGTGCTTAAATCATAAATATCTTTGGAAGAAGGCATCAAGTTGACTCTTGAATGCCTTCCCTATTTGAGAAATTACTAAAAACATCACTTGATGTGTTCATAGTGGTGTGGAACCCTAACCTTGGTTTTCATTCCATTGTTTAAGTTCCAATACCAAAAAGTTGACATTTTTCCTCTCTAGATATAATATTTAAATTTTTACCCTTTCATTTACTTTATTTTTTTGGCTTATATTTTCGCTGCAAAAATCAACCATCCACTTCTTAAGCTAGGTTAGATTTAAAGTAATTTAAGTTTCTAAATTTGTGTGTCTCTTTTGCAACACTCCTTGGGGTTCGACCTCATTAATTATATGACCCTTACTACAAGGCTCATATACTCTCGAGTAAAAAAATAAACAAATAAAATTTACAACATTAGCCACCATCTCTGCCACCACCACCACCTTCTCTTCCCTCTCATCTCTTCTATTTGTTCCTTTCTCGCACCTTCTCTCTATGTCTTCTTTCTCAGTCCATCTCAAAGACTCAGACCACCATAACCATTCGCCACCCACCACAACCATAATCCACCACAACATCAAGACGCCACCACCAAGTCACCAACAGAGGAGGTAAGACATTCCTAAATCTAATTTAATAAACCATATTGATTAGATTTACAGTTTACCAGTTAGGGTTTTCAATTTTTGGGATTTTAGGGTTTTTTGAAAATTGGGTTTATGGTTTGAAATCAATTCGATTCATGAATTCTAAATTGTAATTTCACAAATTTTGGTTTTCAAAATTAGGGTTTCCTGAATTTGTAAAAATTGGGGTTTTTAAAATTTAGGGCTTTCCATCTCCTTTCGATCCCAATTACATACATAACTGATCATTAACATGAGCCTTTATTGAAGTGGCTAGGGTTTTTAAATAATAGAGAGATTAAGCCCATGTGAGCAGTAAAGTGGCACAGACTAGTTAGCCCATTGACCACTACTTAGCATTGGGAGGATATAAACATAGGATCAACCCTACTACAAAGGAATGACTATCAACATACTGTTGGCACAACTAATACTAGTATCAAAAGGGAAGACACGATTAAATTTCTCACACACAAAACATGATCATGCATTGTCTTTTCTCAGCAAATGACTTCACAGAGGATAAAAACATTCTCTTCCAAAAAGACCTTGATCTATGAGCTCTTCTCCAGACAATAAAGTTACAATAAAAGGCAAAATTTCATGGTCTCTGTAACATTCAGCAGAATTAACACAAGTGCTTAGACATGATTTCTTCTTCAAGGTCACACAAAACATATACCAACACACAAATCCTTGTGAAAAACTGGGGGTATTCACAGTGGTGGTGCTCACAAGCCAGATACAATCAAGACACATTGTAACTCCTTAGCAAGACCCAGCCACTTCTTGGACAGAGATTCGGAAGTGCACACATCCCAACTTCTAAAAACCAACTCTTGGCCCATCTTTCAGCAT
The DNA here is from genome assembly GCA_003254865.1 of Dryas drummondii. Lineage (NCBI taxonomy): Eukaryota > Viridiplantae > Streptophyta > Magnoliopsida > Rosales > Rosaceae > Dryas > Dryas drummondii. Next base: position 100,440 of record QANW01011467.1, on the reverse strand, counting down.
CCAAATTGCTTCTCACAACTCTGTGGAAGCAGTTCCCTGTTGCGCACTTGCATAGCTCAAGTCACCTAATTTCCTGTATCAGATTTCTCTCCTCTNTCCCCTCCCCCCCCGGCGCGGGCGCCCCCGCCCCCCAATTTTATGTGGGCTCCACTCTTAATATGTATCTCCACCATAAAAGACAGAATCCTCTTTCAGAATATGCAAAGCCATGATTGTTCAATCATATGTGTCTCTGCACTGTAGTTGCAGTTAATCATCTATGGTATATAAAGGAAAAACATATTCAGCATCATATCTCAAACTTTAAATGCATTCACTTGAATATCCAAACGAAATGTGAAATGCATTAACTCAAACATCCAAGCTTTAGGACTCAAATGCCAGTGTCATAAAATGAAAAAGAAAGAATAAAAAGTACATTCAAAATTCTTGATCTCCAATAATAATACAGCGCTTCAAGAAATTGGGTAGACATGGACATGCAAAATCAGAAATCTGTGTTTAATTGTATTACTATGAATTTTTTCTTCATTTCACTGCCTAGTTACAACAATGAGCATCTCAAGTACTTATAATTAGTGTGTGCCCAATCCTGAGCAATTGAAAGTGCAAATTTTGGGTACAATGTGGAGACCGCTCCATAAAGGAGCATAAATGAAACGTATAAAAGCTAATGTAATCTTTGTTACTTCAATAAAGATGTCCCTCACTAACTAAAGCCTATTCACCTCTTACTACGGTTTCCAGGTCCAGACCTTGGGCCAGGGAACCGGGAAAACTGCAGCCGCAAGTAATTAGAATCAGGATTGTGTTCATCCATTTTATAACCTGTGAATCCAACAATAACGTCAGCAACTCCAAGCATTTCAGAAGCCACTAGCATGGGAAGATATAATGAGAAATACATCTAGTTCTACAGGTTCTGGAGTGTGAGAGCTATCATAACTTATAATTATAATCTTACATCACAAAAATCCATCTATAACATTTTTTGTGAACAGCCTCAACTTTACACATATTATGTCTGGCACAATTTTAGAATAAATTTATTATGTACACGATTGAATAAGGTACCAATACCAATTAGCACATACAAAGTCATAAAGAAAAAAGGAAAAAAAGAAAAAAGAAATGAGGATTAAATTTCTTTGACACAGATAACCACCAAGGTTGAAGACAAGCAAAAACAATCACCTTGCAAAGCACTCATAGCAGTTGCTGCACAGGCTGGGTTTACAAAATCCACAAAACAAAGGATAAGAGGATCCCCACCACGCTGCATTACGAATAAGAAAGGTCAAAGCAGGTAATACAATGAGAAAGCCAAGTCCAAACAAATATAACAAGCATTTAGAACAATCCACCATCCACATACAAGTTTGGACTCTTTGCTTACGAGCCTCACTTCTTTATATCCCACAAAAGGACGAAAGATATCTTATAGAGATGTAAGATGAACAAGTCAGGGAAGAAAATTCAAAAAGTTATGACTTAAACAATAAGATGGGAATAGGTAGCAATGTAACATGGAAACCTAAAAAAGGATACGAGCTACTTCCCTCCTCTTGCTGTCAGGAGGAAGTCCTTCAACATATAAAGTGTTGGAAGCATCTGGAGGTAAAAGAGCTGTTTCACGTCCAGGTCCAGGCCTAGCCATTGTATCCACTGGGAGATGATTAGCAAGACTAATGTTTCGACCATTTGTTATTGGATCAGAAGCAATGGCTGCAGGACGACCCATCACAGAATGATCAGCCATTGGAAGACCAGCCATTCCACCACCAACAGCCCTCCCCAATCCAACTCTACCAAAAGTACTGGCTTCTCCAGGAGTATATGAAGACATTTGCTTCAATGGAAAATAGGATAAATGTTTTAGTTAAAAAAAAAAAACAGAGAGATGCGTCACAAAGGATAATAAGCATAATTCAAATGCTTAAGAAAGTCACTACACTCTGAAGATAGCGGTCATATGCTGATCCAATTGATTTTGTGTCCTTTACAGTCCTAGGATCACCAAGATCATCTTCTCGTGCTAAATAGCCATGCATCTCATGACCTGAAAACAGGTGTGAAGCTGGGAGGTCTGCTTGACAAAGTTGAAAATACAGAAAATTAGTCCTTAATTTAGTAGCAAGATTTACAACTAATGAACAAGGAAAGAAGCATCTAAAATAGAAGATGGAAGAGATATAAATCAAGAACATATATTTTATAGATAGTTTTCATCTTGTAATACATCAATTCATAATATATTAATATCACTATAACTGCATCATAAAATATCTACGTACCATCTCATCATCATCATTAATTGAAGGATAGAAACACTTGAAAGAAAACATGATCTACTTGATGCCATTACAATCGGGAGTTAAAAAAAAAAAAAAAACATTCTTAAGTGCCTTCTAACTTAAATAGGAACTTCAAGCAAATCATGTACTTTATATTATCAAATAGCTCTCAATAGAATAAGTTACATAAAGTATCAAGTTATCAACACAAGGAACCAGTTTTTCTCACCTTGAAAATATTATAACAACATCCAGTGACTTGTAAAACTTCCACTAACAAGGATATCAATCAAAGATCATCTAGATACCAAATCTAATAAATAATAAAGAGTTAAGCTAATGGATTAAAAAAATAAGTGAATGAACTGGGATATGGTAACCCCCAGGGGTCAGTCCAGTGGTAAGGATGAGTTGGGGAAGTCTGCCTAGTTTGCAAGGTCCTCAGTTCGATCCCCCTGGGTGCGTACACTCCTGTTGGGGCCACCATCACCCAATTCTGCTATCGACAATCGATGGAGTGGGGGATTTGTCCTGGCCGTCCGGATTGGTGGGTCTACACGTGCCCTCGGGATTAGTCGGGTCAAAGATCCGGATACCCGAGAAATCAAAAAAAAAAAAAAACTGGGATATGGTTATCTAGGAAGTTACTAAAGGAGCTCAACAGAAAATAACAACAGAGGACTGCTAACAAAAAAATCTCATGGAAGATGCATTATTATATATGGAAGCATACAAGTGTGACTGTAGATCATTGTTTTTGTAAGTGTAACAAAAGCTAACACCACGTTATATGCTTCAAGAAGATAACCAGGAGAAGTAAAAATATATACATACATATATATATATATAAATATAGATAGAAGAAAATACTTAAAAAGAAAAGAAAGAAAGGCACATAGCCAGAAAACCAGAATCTAGAGATCTGCCAGAATAATTGGCAATAAAGACAACCATAAATGTCTGACAATTGAACTGATATCCTTTGGAAATGATAGATACTCCTCACGTAAAGTTTACCACTATGAACACAATTTACAAGTATGACATTAAGAAAAAAAATCAAGAGCCACTAAAGTAAGAAGTACACTCATAATCATCAGCAACATAGCCTTATTCATTATAACATATAATATCTTAATTATCATCTACGATCTTGTATTCCAAAGAGACAATGAGCATTAGATTCTATACATCAATTACAAAGAGCTGACATATGGAGATATCTAAATTATGTGCCATGACTGGCACAGTTGAGAAATAGAACCAAACAATATAGGACCCAGAGAAAGCACACATGGACATAGTAGAAAATGCAATCAACATCCTAAAAACGTACAATATAAAACCCTGACTGCCTACATCACTACAAAATTGTTCTAGGATGTGAGTAACTTAATATCCTAATTTGAATGTCGAAATCACGTAAGTCACGATCCACCCATGTTTTCAGTTTGCTCAAACAATAATGATTTCTGAATTTTTAACCATTTGTCTTTGATGTATAAGGGCATCAAGGGCCCAAAAGCCATTCAAATGACTTAAACTTAGTTATGATTCAAGCTAAGAACCTATGCTAGTTTTCATGTAATTTGAAGAAGGATCTATATCGCCAAAATCCAAAATGACTAGTGGGTAGATAATTAAATCTTCTTTGGATTGATGAGCAAGAATAGTGGATAGTGACTTGACCCACTCACTCCAGTGAACGATTTCTATAAGCTTACCAGATATTCTATGCAATGGCGAAGGCTTGGTTAAGTTATTATATTGGATTCGAACTAACCCTCAAGAAAAATGCAACTATAATTCACTTCAACCCCTTAAAAGTATATAATAGTAGACTCTGTATTCTGTAACACCAAATATAAGAAAATGTAGCACAAGTTTGAATGTTATTACCTTAACAAAAAAACCACCGATTAACCCAGAAAATTGCCCACATTTATAATTCAAAAAATCCAAATTAATGGATTTAATGACGAAATCACTAATGCAGACCAACCCAGAAAAGCACATAAATTTTAAAATCATAGTTTAACATAGACAGTAAGAATTGATATAAATTCTAATTCTCAGACCAAAAAGAAAAATTCCAATTCAACAAGAGGGAGTACCGTAGTCCGAACGCGGTCGTTTAAGCACGCCATCGGAGGGGAAAAGTTGCAACTGCCGATTCCATAGGCCGTCAGCCATATTAGTTTTCTTGCAATATTTATTTTCAAATAGAGAGATTGTTGATAAAACCTTGTTGCCGATTACAGAAACCCTAAAGCATTTCAACTTCTTTTCCACAACTGTTTTTGTGTATTTAAATTATATATATATTTGTAGTTTTGGTCTCAACTCTCAACAGAATGTCTGAAACCTCATCTGTGTTTTTTTATTTTTTTTTTTGCTAGGAAAAAACCTCGTGTTGATGGAAAATTTTTCGGTATTGCTTATCAGCTGTTGGACGACTTAACACATCTAACGGTTAAGTTAATTTCTTGAGAGTAAACAATAGTCAATAGCCTTATCGTTGCCATCAAGAAATTTCGATAAAAATTTCGACGAAAATTTTGATGAAAACTTTAAAAATTTTTAAATTTCGACAAAAATTAGATAGAAACGACAGAAATTATTATTAAAATATGATTACAATTTTACCATATATTTATTTAACATATTGTCTACTAAATTGATAAAAAATATTGAAAAAATTAAATAATATAATAGATTTCATGTGATATAAGGTGAATATAATGCGCATTGGAGCAAATATATTTAAATAAAATTAGTATAATGAATAAATAAAATTAGTATATTCTTTATACTGTATAATTTAATTATACACTAAAATCTAAATCCTAATACTCTATATACCCTAATACTCTTTATACTCTATAATCTATACATTAAATCTTATATACTCTATATTCTTTAGGATATTAGGTTTTAGACCCTTTAGGATGCTTTTAATTTTTTTTTTTATACAAAAATGTATTAAAGTTTAAGGTTTAAAATAATTAAACGAAATCCCAAACTTTTTTTTTCTTTCCAATTGCCTCAAGGCCCCAAACCCTCCCTCATTTTTTTTTCCTTACTTTTTTTCCCCGTGCCTCTCTCTTCAGTCTATTTTTTTTTTTTAATCTTTCCTTCCTTTTTTCTGGTGCCTCTCACCTAGCCAAGCTTTGTCTTCATTAAGTTTAACAACCCAAATTTTGGCTTATGGTAATTTTTTTACTTAAAATTTTCAAATTTGTTTTAAGGTTTGTTTAAAAGAATTAGAAATTTCATTAAATTTATTTTAACTAATTTAGACCTTTGATTGTGGTTCAAGAGCTTAGTTATGTGAAAATGAATTTTAGAAAATGAAAATTCAAGAATTTGGTGATTATTTTTTTTTTCATAATTAAATTATAAGAGTAGGATTTTTCATAATATTTTTGAAATAAATTTGACTATTTTGAGGTTATAGGAAATTAGTACTCATCAATACAAGTCTGTAAACATTTTCGGTGAATTATTTGGAGTCTCGAGCTATTTTTTGTGAATTTTTGAAGTTGAAGAAAATATAAATATGAAAATTTCGATAAATTTCGGTAAATTTTGCCGAAATTTTGAAAATTTCAAAAATTTCGGTGAAATCTTCCTAAAAAATTATTAAACATGTATTTCGATTTCAGAACCCTAAAAAAACGAAATTTAATACCTTAGTTGCAACTTGCAAGTAAAAGGAGGGAAAAAAAAAACAAGGGAAACAAATGGGAAATTACACTAAAGTGACTAAACAATAGCCTTCCAGTTGCAAGATGTATTCAATTGAAAATAGATTTTAAAAGAATTATAGACTCTCGTAGATTTCATGGATTATATGAATTCTTATTGATTTCCATACAATCTATCAAAATCTAAGGGAGAAAGACTGGAATTCTCATGGCATTTGTTATTTGAAAAAAGTTCATCAAAGTCCATCAAAATCCACCAAGCACCACCACTTAATGAAATCCTTTAAAATTAATAAGTTTATCATTTTATGAATACACCTAGATTTTTATGGAATATTTAAAATTTTGAAATGAATACACCTAGATTTCTATGAAATTTTTTAAATTTTGAATTGAATACACCTAAATTTATATAGACTTTTAAATTCTTTTAAAATCCATTAGAATCTTAATTGAATACACCTGAACTTTGTTGATGCTTCTCTTGTTTAGCCTAGGTAGGAGAATTCTTACTTTTCTAACATTTTTTCCACTTGAAAAGACTAAAAGACCCTTAATATAAATGCTCATGTGAAAGCCCAAACTTTGTCATTCTGTTCTCTCTATGCCTAGCTCTCTTTTTCTCTCTATCTCTCCAAGCCCGGCCCGTTCCTCTTTCTCTCTCAATCCCATGATTAGATTTGGTAATGCAACACCGGATCTGGAAACACCATCCCACCTCCAGCCAACTCCTTCCCCCGCCCTATTCTCTCCCCTTCTCTCTCCACCGCCGGGCCCCGCCGACACTAGATCAAGGTCGTCGATTCAAGAGCCACGGTGGGTCTTTAGCTGTGTTTGATAAGCTCTTTGATGAGCTCTCTTTGATGGTGTCGATCTTGAAGCGGAGATGGTGGGTCTTTTGTTATGTTCATAGATCAATGGTGGTGGGTTTATTGTTGCTAGTGGGTCTGCATCTATGTTCTTGCAGCTCTGCCACGTTTTTCTTTATTTTTTTTTTTTTAGGTTTTTCTTGTATTGAATTGCTTAATATCTGAGTTTATGTAATTTACACTGATTGAAGTAATAGAAGTTAGATTTGTTAGTGAAACTTGATTAATAACATTAATTTTCTTGATTTTCACTTGAAAGTTAGATCAATTTCAATGAAAATGATAGGTTGTAGATTTGGGTTTTCCTTTTTTTTTTTGTTAGAGTAGATCTGGGTTTTCGGATCTGAGTAGTTCATCAAAAAATGAACAAGATAAACTGATTACAGCCACTTAAGATGGTGTTGCATCCATTTTTGTCGACATAGTCAACCTTGAGGGGTATTTTTGTCTGAAAAATAGCCAAAGAGCTATGGAAAGCAAGATTTTTCCTACCAAGGCTATTAAAGTAAGTCTCTCGTTAAAAAAGGTTATTTTTATAAAATTTCCGAAAAAAATCTATAAAGCCGCAAAATAAGAGAAGAGGAAGAAGACTATCACATTCCATACCCAGGTATATAATAGTGACACTTAACTTCAAAATACCCTATACCATAACACCTGTACTCCAAATATTATAATCCCTAATACTCCCAAAATAGGTTTTAGGAGAGTATTTGAGATTATAGCAAAGAAATGAGAGTTAATCTCAAATAATTTCATAAAAGACCAACCCCTAAAATTATAGTAGTTCAGAGTAACTTTAAAGAAATTATACAAGACTCGAAATAAAAGAGTCAATCGAAGGATTTAAAACTATAACAAACACAAATTTGATAATATAAGGATAAATAAACACAAACTCAAGAAATAGCTAAGTGGAATCACCAAAATGGAACAGGAAGTTGCCAAGTCCACTTATGTGAATCTGCACAACCTCTGTTCAAATTCGTCTATTCTTCATGTACTGTTCCTAAAAGTAAATCCAATAACTAGGAGCAAGAGAAAATAGAGGGTAAGCATCGCATACATTCATAGTTTTCCCCGAAGGTATCCAGGTTTTAAATAATTTATTTGATGTTGGTTGAACAAAAGCATTTCTGAAACCTTAAAATAAATGCACAACAAAACCTTAAGCTGAACCCTTTAAGAACATCACACAGCTTTCACAAACATTTATCCAATTGAGTGCGCTCAAGAAATCATACATGTTGACCGAAAAAAAGGGCCAACTACTCTTATTGAGAATGAAAACCTAGTGAGAGTAACCATTAAATATGCACCAAATAAGCTAGTCTCTCGAACGAACAACTTGAGTACCGTAACACACAACACAATCCAGACACATATGCAAAGCGTACCTGGATTATCTAAGGTAGAATCAGAAAACTTGTATACAACAAGGCACCAACCACCAACCTCAAACGAGTCCACTAAGATGCCAATATCCCCAGTCAAAACTCCAATGACCAAGCCATTTTGGCCAACTACCTCTAACCCAGATATCAATAAAAATTGAATGTTAGCGAGAGTATCCATTTCTTGGTTAATACCACCAAAACTGGTCTCCTTCGAAGGATAGTCGATCAGCCCGTCCGTAATAATCCTTCCGGAGGTTTAGAGGATTGAAACCCAAGGTCATCAAACATAACCCCGTACTCTTTCTCATGTTCGTAACAAGACTGTGCCTGCATCTTGGCCTAATCGGCTCACCAAGAACACAATTTCTAATAGAGAAACGTCTCTATACGTTATAGTCAAAATGACGGAGTCTGTCCTTTTCTCTTTTCTCGAATGCCTCTATTTATAAGGGTGCTATGATACAACCTTAGATAATGGGTCATTTCCTGGCCCGAAATCATCTTCCTTCTCCTAGTAGGACTCGAACTTCTGAGATTTCTTATTGGCGGCCAAGTTTTGTCATTGATGAGGATTGAAATTCTTTCCATAGTAGGATTCCTTTACTTGATCGTATTGAGTCCTTGTCCATCTAGGTGATTTGCTCGTAAAACTTTTTGAATTCTTTCCAAAGTTGGACTCATTGCTTGATTTGGCTTCCTAGTAATTTTGGACTCATTTTCCGGAGTTGATTATGCGAATGGGCCGTGGAAATCTCTACCGGCCCCTTTATTGAGACGAGTTCATCCATTTTATAGTCCCATTACTGGCCTTAAAAACTTCTTTTGGGTCGTGGGCTATATTGGCTAGTAGTCTTAAACAATTATTGGCCCTTAAACCACAATTTAAAGAGCAGTGGGTTAAAACACCCATTGGCCCCAAAGTGAGTTGGCCACCAAATAAGAGTATACGGGCCAAGAAAATATTCTTAGCCACTACACGAAAATGGCCAATACGAAAAATGACCAACATGAGAAATTGCCAATACGAGAAATGACCAATACGAAAAATGGTCAACATGAGAAATGACCAATACAAGAAATGGCCAACATCAGAAATGGCCAATATGAGAAATGGCCAATATGAGAAATGACCAACAATAACCCATGTGTCATTTTTGGGTACAAACATTGCCCCCCAAGCTTTATAATCTAAGCAATTTCAGACTATAAAGTTTTAGTTTTTCTTTTTCTTGCACACCGAGTATGGCCATTATCACTTCATTGGCCTATAAAAAATGCGGCCAACCTTGGCCCTTTTTTTTTTTCTAAAAAAAAAAATGCATGAACTTCCTATTGGCCTACAGAAGTCATTAACCTTAGCCAATTTAAGAATAATGGCCAATACTGGCCACTTTGAGAATTTCGGCCAACTTTGGCTCCTTTTTTATTTATTTATTTTTATTTTTATTTTTTATATATATTGGCCTATAAGAATTGTGGCCAACTTTCGCCCATATTTTATTTTTTGGCCAAGAAATTTGGAAGAGCATAACCACAAATAATAGCCAAAAATTGGCTAATACACATATCTATATTAATATAGAAAGGCTAATATATATCAATATATGTATATCCAACTATAGTTACTATATACATATAACAATATATATATAGCTTATAACTAAGCCACTAGTTTGTCTTTAGCAAGGAGCTATATATATAGATACATGACTAAGCCCATGGGTCATTTATTTGGCTTAAGAAACATCAACACGAAAGAGATATTTTTGCTGCAACACACTTTGGCCATTTCTTATTGGCCAATCTTCATAACTAAACCACTAGTTTGTCTTAAGCAAGGAGCTATATATATATAGATACTTTTGCTGCAACACATGCACCTTGGCCATTTCTTATTGGCCAATCTTTAAGCACACCAGTTTGTCTTAAGCAAGGAGCTATATATATAAATATTTTTGCTGCAACACACCTTGGCCATTTCTTATTGGCCAATTTTTAAGCACACCTTGCGCCCACTCCAACCAAAAGCTTTGGATTACTTCTTTTTACATGTGTATATATATATATATACACGTGATTTCTCCTGAGCTAAGAGAAACCAACCTTGCCTTTTAGATTTGCTTCAAGACCCGATACCTGTAGCAGTACCGCCTCCCATCCTCTTTTTTTTTTTTCTTTTTTTTCTTTTCTCACCATGGCACTTCAAATTCATGGGTACTAAATTTTTCTTGCCTCCTAACCAAATTGCTGCAACATTCTCTCAAGAAATCTTTTCCCCAAAAAATTCCTGCAAGGTACATCACTTTACCCAACTCAAGCTAATTCCTCCTCTTGAATTGTCAACATTCTTCAATTTTCCTTTAATCTCTAATAATTGCTTACTTGAAATTGGTCTTGAACTTGATTTTGTGACTTAAATTGATGCACTCTTTGTGGATTTAGGTTTGTAGGATGCCATGATTGGCTTGTTCTAGGTACTTGAAGGTGTGCACGCCACATGTTTGTCGTTTTGCTCAAGTGACATCAAGTTCCTTATTTTTTGGTTTTTTTTGTTTTCAATCACACCATGGATGTAAAGACTATCAAAGGATACCATAAGAAACTTCATGAAGCTCTCAAGAAGGATGTTAATGCTTACTCAAATGAGCCTTATGATCCCATTGACCCCGACGCCGCACCCAAGGTCATGACTTGTACCCTCGGCCCTCATTTTCATGGCTCTATTCCTAACATTGTTGCCTAGGTCATGCCATCTCCGAAAGAAGATCTTCCTATTTTTTGCCATGAATCTCTTGATTAGCAAGGGTGGGAAGCAACTAGGCCATTTAAATATTGGCCATCGCCTACGAGGCCGAAGGAAACAAATGGGGTTCCGGACATGGATTGGAATCGTTGGTTTAAGAGACTAGAGAAGACTTGCAAACCACTATGGATTCAAAGTGGGATATACGATACATTGAAGTTTTGCTACCATGGCCGTTTTGAGTGTGATCGGGCACTAATTTCGGCCGCCCTATGTTTTTGGTCGACCTCCACCAACACTTTGAGATTACGGTTTGGGATGATGACACCCACCTTCTTGGACTTGGCCGCTATTGCGGGTTTTCGGCCATACGGTGCAAATATTAGCGTGGTAACGCTCCCCAAAAACAAAGAAAAACTCGACTACTCAAGCAAAAAAGCTAGGAATTATGTGACATTTGTAAAGACCAATGTCAAGGCTTCCAAGATCATATCGACCAAGGAACATGTTGCATTTTTGCAAGTTTGGTTGTGCAAATACATCTTTTGCATGGGTAGCGGTACGATGACCACGGAGTCCCAATCTTTGGCCGAATTGTTGGCCACCGGCATTCCCATAGCTCTTGCCCCATTGTGTTTTCCCACCTCTACTGCGGTCTTTGGAAGATAGCCAACAACGAGCCCATGGATCATTGAACTTCGGGGCCAATATGGCTTTTTCAATTATGGCTCCAAGTTTACTTTCCTCAAACGGGTCCTCTTGATGTGGTTCATTCTTCTCACAAAGTTTTAGGCGAAAGACTTCTTATTCTCCCCATTCTTGGCCTAAGGGTTGAGGACTACTTTTCTATATTTTACAACTTGGAGAGTCGTTCCCCAGATGAGTTTATCCTTTGTCTTCGACGCCGGCATCCTCGCTTCTTGGAGTTGTTGGATCCACCTAGTCCGGCTGCCCCGAAAGACTCGTGGGATGATTACAAAAGCTTATGGGGTAGCATTCTTGTCACCCGGGACTTGGCTTGTGGGTTTATTGTTAGTCTAAAGTCTGTCCACTCTTGTGGTTGTGAGCTGTATTGGACGTCGGCCGTTAGCCGCCAATTTGGTTTTACCCAAACCATCCCTGCTCCTTATATGCCTTATCGCAACAAGTGTGACTCAAGTAAGAGTGAGTTCAAAAAAGTAGAGAAATGCAAGACCCTCGATACACTAAACGGGGAATTATTGACCGGGTTTAAAGCTCCCCCATTGGCAGCAGATTTCTCAGCCACACCCCACTTTGTGGCATGGTGGGAAACGTTTATTCGTTCTTGGTTCCTTGTGCCAGACGTTGAGCGGGCCACACCTTTATTTGATGGTTGTCCCATGTCGGCCAACTGTGTAAAAATGGCCAAATCCAAGTTAGCCCAAAAAGTGGTCGTGGGCCAACTCTCTGGTATTCAGTATTTCATTTTACTTGACTCCTTTGATACTTGACCATTTGTATCTATACTCACCGTTTATGTTCCCCTTTGTAGATGGCAAGACCGATACCCAAGAGTATGAAGAAACTAGCGAGTTAGAGCCAAAAGGTTCTTTTGTTGCCGTACCTCCTCGTGGCCAAGTGAGCCGCAAAACTCGGCCCCAAGGTTTACCCCACTTCTTTATGTTCAACTTATACCGTCGTATTTAGACAAAAAATAAACTGCTGACCTTTATTTCGTTAGCCTTTCTTTTAGGCACCTCGAATGAAGATTTTTCGGATGCCCCCCTGTGAAAACCAAGAAAGCAAAAGTTTTGGCCAAGCGCAAGACTCCTCCTTCGGATTCGAGTAAGACCCTTTTTTTTTTTTTGCATGAAACTAATCTTTCACTCCCTTTGCTACTTAGACTCATTCTCAAATGCCTCGGATGATGGTTCAGATGCCTCCCCTGCGGTTGTCAAGAGAAAACGAGTCAAGAAAACTGTGGCCAAGCGTAGGGCACCACCCATCAAATCGAGTAAACTTCGTTTCAAATAACTGTTATATTTGCTTTAATGGCCCACTAACAAGTTTCTTCCTTATTTAGAGCATAAGCCTAAGTCAAAAGCCTCCTTGGCCATGCTCGAGGATGAAGACTCTTCGGAGGGCGTCCCTTTGAAGACACGACCTAGGCACACTCCTCAGTCTCAGGTATGCATTGTCTTTCACTTAAGGATTATGGCCAACATTGGCCATTCTAAGAATTTCGGCTAATGTTGACCAATTTACAAATTACGGCCAATATTGGCCATTTTGGGAAATACGACCAATGTTGGCCAAATTATTTCTTTTATTATAATCCTTCAGAAATTTACTAATTTTCTTATCTTTGTACTAGCGGGCCGCCAATTCCTCATCCCCCTCTTTTTCTGGGGCCATGAATGTTGGCCCTCAAAACACATCCGCAAACATGTATTCTATGCCAATAGACTTGCCACCAAATGACTCTTTACTTATTGCTGATCAAAGGGTAAACATGTTCCTCTAAACTTTTGGCGAACATTGGGATTACACCCTTCTAACCCGTATTTTGCAGGTGGCTAGCCTTGTTTCTCAGCCAACCAATAGGTGTGTGGAGACATTTTTGGACATGGGAGAGATCTCCTATGGTCACATCATCACTACGTCTGATGACTTAGTGACTCAGCCTGATGGGAGCAAGTTTTCATCTCCCCATTCGGAGGTGGGTAGTGAGGTAGCTCAAATTTCTTAAACCCCTTTATTTTCTTTGTTTACTTTTTTTATATGTATGCGAGGCATATCTAACCCATTTTGTCCATCATAGGTTGTGGTTCGAAAATCTCCTGCACTTCTAACTAGTTCACTTGGCCAAGAACCCCATGAGGCCAACACCACACCCCCAAATAACCCTCATTTGGACCATGCCACTGAGACTGCTCCAGGGATTCCTACAAATATGGCTATTGTCCTTCAGCCACAAGCAACAAAGGTACATAACTTTATTTCTTCATATAAATTCTCAGTTGGCCTTGTAGCACATCTAACTTCTAATCGCCTATCACTTAGAACAACGCCATGCCGACCCTTGAAATCTCCTTGGTTGCTGGGGCCAATTCTAATGGCCCTGATACAGAGATTCACGTAGCTCATATATTGCCTCCTCTGATAGTCCCAGTAAGTAATTGTCAAAAAACCTCATTTCAGCCTTAAAAAAAAAAAAATCATATCTTTTATTCTTTTGAGTTTTCTTGTAGGGATTCATAGCCGAGACACTTGTCCCCACTTCTACTGCTGGCTCCAGCTCACAAGTTTCCACGTTAGTGGTTCCGGCAACTCCAACCTCCGAATCCATGGTTACTATTACCACGACCTCTCAGCCATTTAGGGTATGTTTCCCTGGCCTTGCATACTTAACTTCTATTTCCCCCAATGGCCTCTTACTCCCTTAAAATTTTCAAGGTTCACCTATGATGGACACGGGGAGGTACGGATTCCTTGAAGCGCTTCCATTGTCTGATTGCAGCCACTACTGCCTCCACTACTTCAGCCTCCGAGTCTTCCATCCTTGGGCCATGTAGTGGCCAAATGAAGACTGATTTTGAGGCCTTATTCGCTTAAGGTCTCAAGGCGATGCCAGACGAAGTATTTCGGGCTAAGCTTTGAGATGCCATTGCTTGGCTATCCGTGGCCAACCCTATGGTTGCTGGCATTGGGACCATGATAGAGTTCTCGTTTCAGCTACTTGAGTCGACTGCGGCCAGCTACCGTCACGCCAGGGCCGAGCACCAGGCTAAACTTAGTCTAGCCACATAAATTTTGTCTGCTAAGAACGTTCTTGTAGCCGAGGCCGTCGCAAGTGAGAAGAAGATGCAGCTTTATCACGACCTTGAGGAGCAGAAGAGAAAGATTGATGCCCAACAGGCCGAGCTAGCCTCTAAGTTCACTGCACGTATTCAGGGGGCCAAACCCATTGAGGCCCGCCTTCAGGAGCTGATTCGTGCTCAGGAGAACTTCTCCAAGAAACAGGCTGGTCTTGTCGCGGCCATGAGCATTGCTGAGAGTCATTGGGACACCTTCAAAGCCACCATTTTCCGTCACTTTTAGCCTTATTTTGAGACTTTGGCCATGTTTAGTCCACGATCATAGTTGTCTATTTTGGAATTTATCTATCGATTACAGCCACTTTTGTTCTATAATGGCTGACTTATGATTTTTGGCGATTTTTGGTCTTGCTTTTGTAGCCTTGACCATTTTTTTTTAATGATATATATATATATTGGTCGGCTTTGTACTCATCCTTATGATTATATTTCTCATGTGTTTTTGTTTTGCATCAATTCTCAAGCCGTTGGGTAGTATCGCTTTAAATATCGGCCGTTGATTGGAGCATCATGAAGTTGGCCATCATAGTCCATTAATTGATACGCTCCTCTACCTAAAACCTTAACCACAGTGAATGGTCCATTCCATGTGGGTGACCATTTTCTGAATTGTCGATCATGTTTACCAAGAGGCAAGATGGTTTTCCAAACTAAATCGCCTTCTCCGAAACTTTTGGCCCTTGTTTTCTTATTGTACGCCCTTACTACGGCTTGTTTTTGAAGTTTTAAGTTGTCCAAGGCTTTCAATCTTGATTCATCCATCTCTTCAAGCTCTTGAACCATGGCTTGAGTGTACTCATCCGGTGTTAAATTTCCTTGGAGGGCAACCTGCAAGGACTTGACTGCTATTTCCAAAGGTAAAACCGCGTCATGCCCATACTTTAAAGCAAACGGTGTCATTCCTATCCCCAATCTCCTTGAAGTCCGATATGCCCACAAGGTTTCGGATAATATTTCGTGCCACTTTTTTTGCTTATCCGTTATAGCTTTTTGAATGATATTCTTGAGAACCTTGTTGCTGGCCTCTGCCTGACCATTAGCTTGGGCGTAATATGGAATGGAATGATGCAACTTGATCTCATTCTTTTCCATGAACATCCGCTCCTATGAAATATTTTCCCCGATCAGTGGTAATGGACTCGGGTAGACCGAAACGGTGAATAATGTTTTCTTTCACGAATTGGATGACCTCTACCTGCGATACCTTCTTCAAAGGTACAGCTTCGACCCGCTTAGTGAAGTAGTCGGTGGCCATTAAGATGTAGGAATGACCCTTACTTGAAGATGGGTGAATCTCTCCGATCACATCCATAGCCCAACCTCTGAATGGCCAAGGTTTGATTATATAGGGTTCAATGTTGATGCCGGCACATGTTGGATTGGGCCATGCCTTTGGCAAGGCTGACAACCTTTCGCATATGTGATGCAATGTTTCAGGATAGTTGGCCAATAGAAGCCATGTTTCCTGATCAACCACCTCATCTTAATTCCGGGTAGGTGGGCACCGCATACTCCTTCATGGACTTCAGCCATTATTTGCATGGCTTCCTTCTTCCCTAGGCACCTAAACAGCAAGTCGTCAAACCCTTTTCTATATAAATCACCGTTCATAACCACATAGTTTCTTGCCTAAAGTCTTATTCTTCGACTATGCTTCTCGAAACATGCTCCATATTAACTTCGTCAAAGTCGCCCATTAATTGTATGGCCATTTCACGGTATTCTGACAACACCGCACTATAACAATTATATTCTCCGGTCAACTGTTTAATGACTAACATAGAATCACCCATGATTATTTCATTGGCTGCCCCTAGCTCCCTCAAAATTTTCAGGCCGATAATTAACACTTTATATTCGGCTTGATTATTTGAACATGTGAAGTCTAATTGGAAGACATATTGTGCTCTAAAACTCCCAGGAGAAACGATCACAATTCTGGCCCCAGATGCAGCCGCGGTACTTGACCCATCAAAGTATAACTTCCATGGAACCAGAAAGTGAGATGCTATCTCAAATGATTCCATGTCTTTTATTTCTACACTAGGGTGAGCGGCTAGGAAATCGGCTAAGGCTTGCCCCTTAACTGATTGTTAGGGCACATACCTAAACGAGAATTCAGACAAAGCCATTGTTCATTTTCCAATTCGGCCTCTAATGATAGGCCGGGACAACATGTATTTAATGAGGTCTGTTTTGGAAATGATAAAGACAACAGAAGGCGACATGTAATGTCTCAATTTTGTGGCTGTGAAGTATAAAGCCAAACATAATTTTTCGATAGGCAAATATTTTCTTTCCACCGCCATTAGTATTCTACTTATGTAGTGGATGACTTGTTCTTTCTTTTCATCGTTGTTTTGGGCCAACAAGCTTCCAGTAGAGTTTTCTGAAGCCGATATGTACAACTTCAATGGTTTGCCTCTCTTAGGTGGAATCAATATTGGTGGCCGGGTTAAATAATCTTTAATTGCTTCAAATGTCTTCTGTTGTAGTTCTCCCCATACAAATTCCTCTTCACCCTTAAGCTTAAGAAGTGGGGAAAAAGGTTCCGTCTTTCCGACCGAGTTTGAAATAAACCTTCTCAAAAAGTTTATTCGACCAAGGAAGCTTTGCAATTCTTTTTTGTTCTTGGGTGGGGGCGCGTCAATGATGGCTTTGGCCTTATTCTTATCCACTTCAATTCCTCTTTGGTGGACTAGAAAGCCTAGAAAGTTTCCGGTCGACACCCCAAAAGCGCATTTTTGAGGATTCGTCTTTTGTTTATGCAACCTCATTCTTTAGAAGGCTTTCTTTAAATCCCCAAGATGGCCCGACTGAGTGACCGACTTTACAACCATATCATCAATATACACTTCCAAAATCTTGCCAATCATATAATGGAAAATCTCGTTCATGGCCCGCTGGTAGGTTGCACTAGCATTCTTAAGGCCAAAAGGCATTACTACCCATTCAAATGCTCCAGTTGCCCCTGGGCACCAAAATGCTGTTTTATGGACGTCTTTTTCTTCTATATTAATTTGGTTGTAGCCAGAGTAGCCATCCATAAATGACAACATTTCATGTTTGGCCGCTCCATCAACAAGGAGATCGGTCATAGGCATAGGATATTCGTCTTTAGGAGTTGCAAGATTTAAATTACGAAAATCAACACAAACTCTTATTTTGCATAAAGTGCATAAAATAAATCGATACCACAATCCTTGTGAAGGCAATGGCAGAGCTACAAACCTAATGATCTTGAGACTAAAGTTATGAGAAACCTAAAAGCACCTCGAATGGTAGCAACTAAAAAGAAATTGAAAGCAAAAGAACTTTGAGAGATTCTTGAGATTTGAGTATTTGGGTGTATTGGATGTTGAATGTCTGTCCTTTTCTCTTCTCTCGAATGCCTCTATTTATAAGGGTGCTAGGATACAACCTTAGATAATGGGTCATTTCCTGGCCCGAAATCATCTTCCTTCTCCTAGTAGGACTCGAACTTCTGAGATTTCTTCTTGGCGGCCAAGTTTTGTCATTTTGAAATTCTTTCCATAGTAGGATTCCTTTACTTGATCGTATTGAGTCCTTGTCCATCTAGGTGACTTGCTCGTAAAACTTTCCGAATTCTTTCCAAAGTTGGACTCATTGCTTGATTTGGCTTCCTAGTAATTTTGAACTCATTTTTCGGAGTTGATTATGCGAATGGGCCGTGGAAATCTCTACCGACCCCTTTATTTAGACGAGTTCATCCATTTGTAGTCCCATTATTGGCCTTAAAAACTTATTTTGGGTCGTGGGCTATAATGACTAGTAGTCTTAAACAATTATTGGCCCTTAAACCACAATTTAAAGAGGAGTGGGTTAAAACATCCATTGGCCCCAAAGTGAGTTGGCCACCAAATAAGAGTATACGGGCTAAGAAAATATTTTTAGCCACTACACGAAAATGCCCAATATGAGAAATGACCAATACGAGAAATGGCCAATACGAAAAATGGCCAACACGAGAAATGGCCAATACGAGAAATGGCCAACATGGGAAATGGCTAATACGAGAAATGACCAATATAAAAAATGGCCAACATGAAAAATGGCCAACATCAGAAATGGCCAAGATGAAAAATGGCCAATATGAAAAATAGCTAATATGAGAAATGGCCAACAATAACCCACGTGTCATTTTTTGGTATAAACAGTTCCAATCTTTGAAGTAGATTTCAAACCTAATCTAGATTTAATTTCTCTAGCAAACGGTTCCACATTTGAAGTTTATACAGAGTTTTCATCCAAAATGAAGTTTTTTTCCTATTATAAACTCATAAAGGATTCTAATTTAACATACCCATGTAATTGTCATGAATCATGCTTTAAATATTTCTGGAGATGAGATTAATCTTTGCGCCCAAATAGGGAATTTTGTATTTGTCTCTCCATTTCCTTGCAATTTAATGAATCAAATTCAGTATAGTTCTTTTTTTATGTTTTCAGTATTGATAAAAAACCATCATAGTTTCTTGTTCAAAGTTGTTGAGGTTGTGTAACGTCCTAATCTGGAATCGCCACAGCGGCACCCGTCCTAAGAATTCCCAAGAAAATATTACTCGTATCTCGAGCGTTATAATCTCAAGATTTCTTAAAACGAGTTAAGCCATTTATTTGATAGAATACGGCTTGAATCAGAGTTGAATTGCAAACAAGATTTGATATAATTAAACACACTTCAAATTAGTTTATATTAAAAAGCCAACCCGTTAGGGTGACGAGTTCACAAAAGACCTTAAACGAAATTTTACAAAAGACCTCAACCAACACACTACAAATGTTTGAAATACATTACAATTTTAACGAGAACAAAAAAATGACAACATAAAAGAAAGCAAGGTTTCAATGGTAGTAGCAAAAAAACATGGTAAACGACCTAGAGACCTTGCGGAAGCCAATCCAGATTCAGGAGAGTCACGCCCAAACTGATCAATCAAGTTCGTCAAACCCAGGAATAGCTGCAAGAAAGCAGTTAGGGAGTAAGCATCACATACATTCATAGCTTCCCCTCGAAGGACTCTGGCTAGGTTTGAAAATAGTAGGTTAAAATAAACATATAGATATATGGCCAAAAAGAAAAAAAAATTATTGGAAAAGATTAACCACAAAAACCAGCAACAGTAATAACAGTTGAATTTCTATAATCTTTGAGTTTGAACATGCAGTCTTCCGTAAACGTTTTGTGAGTACTTAATAATTGAAACTTACCTGATGATCGAACACATTAATGAACAACTACGCTTACCAAGCAAAAGTTTGGTACCGTAGCGAAAGTGGCCATCTCGGATTAGTACTTCATAAGCTAGCCTCCCTATCGGACATTCGACTAACTCGTCCATACAAATCCCTTCCAGAAGTTTAGGGAATCGAACTTGAATGCACATGCAGAAAACTCAAGCCAATTATATTTCCCTTCCTGGATTTATGATCAACTAGAGAAGGGATTGGGCATTGAAATTGAGGGTGCCCATGAGAATGATGAGAAAATAGCAAAGAAGATGATCATGGTTGCATTGTGGTGCATACAGTTGATGTCTGCCGATCGCCCTGCTATGAGTAGAGTTTTAGAGATGCTTGAAGGTGAAGATGAACTCTTGCAAATGCCTCTGAAACCTTTCTTTTTTCCACAACAAATGCCAACAGAGGATCTACCTGATGAGACAGATGATGAAGAGGTATCGACCGAGCCACATACAGAGATTGCTACAGAAACGATCTCCATGGTACAAGGGAAAAGCAGTTCTGTACTTAGTCTTGTAATATCCCACATCCTAGAAAGAACCAGAGATACTCATAATAGATACTATTCTCTGTCAAATGTATCCTTCATCTTAAGCTTCAATTTTGCAATTTAAACTCATCTTGAAAAACAGATAAATGATAAGCACTACCAAGATCTGTTGAAAATTATTTTATTTCATTGGTTCCTAAGAGGAAGTCTAGAGGAAATTAATGAATTATCAAAGTGATCTTTCAGATTCAGTATAAATTCATAAGAAACTTCTTACTTTATAAAATTCATTGCTAATTTCCTATAACACATCAATAGTTGTTCACTCTAGCTAAATATGAAAGTACATGTCTGATCTGATAGCTGCAAACTGTAAAGTGACCAAAAAGACTCTACACTATCTCTGACTTAGTTCCATTTTCTTTTACAACTATTGTATGATCTTCTCGGCATTGTTCTGGATTCCATCTTGTGATTGTGCGCTCTTCCACTGTGTATCTCTCCAAATATGATGGGGAATCTGCACAATGACCGTTTCTACTGATATCAAGAACTAACAATGTCTTTACGACACCTCCACAAAGCCGAGTAGTGCAATGTATATTAGACCACACCCTCACTCGCTTATTTGCATCGTCATCCTCCTCTGACAACACAAGCACCGCATATTCAGAATGAAGCAGAGCTGGATGATGACGGTAGGCAACAAAGTCCACACCATATTTAACTCCCGACATGACAACCCAATTCTTCATTCTAAGATGAGAATAAGCCTTATAAAAATAGGGGAACAATGCTTTTCTGGATCTCATGCACTGCCATAGCTGGTCATCATTCTTAGGACATTTGTCTTCAACTATCTTTAGGCATTTTAGAGCATAGCATAGGTAAAAGGCCTCCTCCATACCCAACTGATACCATTGCTTATCCTTCTCTGCTGTAATAATGGGTTCACCAAAGCCTGTACGATTAAGGAGATCAGATTGTTCTTCTTCCACTGCAAGAAGTACATTGCTCCCACATAGCAATCCTTGAGAATCTGATCGGATTAGAGAAGACTGAAGCTGCAATACTATCTTTGACGTGGGGTCTGCAAGAGCTTTAGCTTTTGAACCCTTTCCTTTCCATCTAGGCCCCATTAAACTCTACAACAACATCAAACGGAAACTACACCCATTAGCACAGCCTCAAGATGGAGAATTTATAACCAATCTTTGGATGAATTTAACATTTACTATCAATGATGAACGAACTAATATCAAAAGTTTAAGAATTTCAGGCCAGAATAGACCAAAAATTCCAACTTTATCTGTTAAACTAATTTTCTGAGAACAAATTTATTCATTTTTGTGAGCAGAAGAGTCAAAAGTATGAATAAAAGAAAAAGAAAATCTTTGGTTCAATTGGATTTCTGGCATTTTTCTCAACAGGCAAACAGAACGAAAGCTAATACCTGGTCTAGTGAGCCAGGAGAGGAACAATGAATCCCAACTTTCAAAGCAGACGCTCTCCAAGCACTTCCCCTGGGTCATTGTCACTCACCCACTATCTTTTGTTTTCCAATCTCAAGGCTGAATGAAGAAGAAGAAGAAGAAGAAGAAGAAGAAGAAGAAGAAGAAGAAGAAGAAGAAGAAGAAGAAGAAGAAGAAGAAGAAGAAGAAGATGATGATGATGATGAAGAAGAAGAAGAAGAAGATGATGAAGAAGAAGAAGAAGAATGATGATGATGCCCAGCCTTCACTTCTATTTCACTCTTCTTATTCAGCGGCGGGACCGGGACGCCTACTTCTCTTTTCCATTTTTTATTTTCTTGTTTTATTTTATTTTCTTCTTCTTTTCTTCTTGAGCACTTTTATTTATTAGGTTGTCTGGTCTTAACAGGTATACGGGCTCGGGAAATCTCATTCCCGATGCCGTTATGTTGCTGAATTTGAGATCCGAGCAAAGGAGCCAAGAAGGGCATTTCAGTCTTTTCACGTGATTAAACTGTGAGTGAAATTAGTTAGTTTAACTATTTGCTTGATTTCTTGTGTGCATTTGTTTGTTATGAATTGGTTTGGCTAGAACTTGGTAAAGTCTAGACTTGAACCCTTGAGAATGGAAATGATGGTGACTATGCTTTGAGGTTATGGGTTAGGAGGTGAATGTTTGAGCTTGAGGTTAATAGTTGATGATTAGGCAATTGATTGGCTAGAATGATGAAATGATTAATATTATTATTGGTGAGATTTGATTTGATTACGAGGATTTATAATTTATCTTGATTCTTGGATGATTGGTGATGAAATTATTATATGATTGAATATTTATGGATATTATTGTAGATTATTATTGTAACAACCCGACCCAAATTTCTTTGGAAATTTAAAAGGGGTTTTAATTTAATTTTAATTTTCGTTTTAAATAGGGCTTGACCCAAAGTTGACTTTTAAAACTAGTGGGCTTTTGATTTTGACTTTTGGGCACGTTGGATAGGTCTCGAGTTCATGAGTTCGTAAACACGAAGCACGCGTAAACCAGAGTTATAGTTTAAAAGTTACGAACAACCAAAGTAGAGGGCATTTTAGACTTTTAATTTTAAGGACTTTTAAAATTTTTAAGAAGTCAAAAATCAGAAATTTCTTTTCCCTCTTTCTAGAATTTTCTATAACTCTCTCTCCTCCCTTATTTATTTTTCTTTTTCCCGCACCCTTACTCACTCTCTCTCTCTCTCTCTCTCACTCTCTCTNCTCTCTCTCTCTCTCTCTCTCTCTCTCTCTCTCTCTCTCTCTCTCTCTCTCTCTCTCTCTCTCTCTCTCTCTCTCTCTCTCTCTCTCTCGCCCGGAGCTCACTCTCTCCTCTCTCTTCTCTCTCTGGCTCGGCCAGCTCCGGCCAACTTCCCGGCGACCAGGGGCCGGCGGCGGGTCCCTCTAGTCGTCACCGACACCCCCTCCAGACTCCCTACTTCTCTCTCTCTCCTCTGTTCTCTCTCTCCTCGCGCCCCTGCAAACACACATAGCCCAGCCACCACAGCCACCATCGCCGACCACCTCCCTCCGTTCTCGACCCACGTGTGCGACTCCCAGGCGCCGGCCACCTTACCCGATCTCTCTCTCTCTCTCTCTCTCTCTCTCTCTCTCTCTCTCTCTCTCTCTCTCTCTCTCTCTCTCTCCTTGCGCGTTATCTCTCTCCTCTCCCGCATCCCTCCCCTGCGCACACCAACCCAGCCACCACCACTGGTCTTCGCCGACCACCACGATCCATCGACGTGAACCCCACTAGCCGGTCAATAGTTCCAAGCTGCCACCATCACCGACCTGCCGCCACGCACACAGGAAAATCATCCAGAAATGCCAAATTTTCGCCGCCTCTTCCTCGTTCGATTTCGGCCAAATCCTAGCTCCTTTCAGCCCTATTTTTGGTGAGTTTTCTTTCTTTTCCATTGGGATTTCTTTTCCCTAGACTTATGTCGATTAATTTCGAGTGTTTGAGAATTTGAAATTTCTGGGAATTGTGGCCATTTCGGGTTCCTCTGAAATTTTTCAGATTTGTAGGTTGTTATTGTTGTTTTCTTAGACGATTATATCCCTAAGACACCCATTGGTCGTTTAGAACCTGAAACTTAGATTGAAATTTGAAGAATTTAAGTTTTAGGAGGTTGGAATTGTAAGGTTAGAACCCATTTCGGGTCTGTTAAGGTTTGGCTGAGGCTTGGGGTAGTTTTGGTATGGTTTTGGACAATTTTATCTTTAGGATACCGAAAATTTGATATTTGTTTTGTTGGTACACTAAGATTGAGAAATTTTGTTTGTTTGGTAAATTTTGGGCTTGAAACAGCCACCTTAGACGACAACCTCTGTGATTTCGAACCCCCCGCTGACATTCCATAATTTTAGAGTATTTATGACAATTGGTTGAATGGGTTATCGACATTAGTTCTAGTGTTTGTGGTTAGGTTGAACCGGGAAACTTTAGGGGCGATTGTGGAGGTGTGTTGGTCAATTCGTGTAGATCGTAAACCATCATGTACGAATGAAAGTCGGGTGGGACGTTAGGTGTAACACACGCACACAAAAATTTAACATTATGGAGATTAAGACTAATTTCTTATTTTATTATTTGTGTTATAGGCAAGACGACCGTGACTCTTGACGATCCGGCGGAGGATCGAAGCTAGGGCTATCTCTGTGAATGGACTCTTATTTCTTTAAATGATTTATAAATTCGTTATCTATTTTCGATATGTGAAATTTTATTGAGAATTTGAAGTTGAATAGATTTTTGGTTTTCTATAGAGTTTATAAAATTTCATCCATCATTTCGTACATAACATTTTGAAATAAATTTGGGATTTATCAAAGATGTCAGATTATGGATTTCAAATGCCATCATAAATAAGTTTTAAAACATAGTTTTACACATTTGTTTTTATGAGTTGTTGGATGTTAGAAAGGACATTAGTTTCTTGTTTTTATATATACGCACGGATTATTGCATATTTTTATTTATGGTCAAACGTTTTAATTGATTTTATGTATTTGAACGTGATTTATTGAGTACTATTTTACTAGTTGTGTTTATATATTTTGGTTTGAGGATTTAAAGTTCTGAGAATGCTATAAAGATATTTTCTATTGGTGGAAAAAAATATTTTGTTTGGGTTATGGAAACAAATGGCTTTCAAACCACCTTTGCAGTACCCTCCAGGTTATCAGATTTGATAGGTCTTTGGGACCCATTGCGGCACACACATAGGCTTTGGGCCGTGTGTAGTGATGCTTAGCCCTTTGGGGGTGGCTCTGCGTGCACGTAAGACAGAATTTGTGGCTCTGCATGCGTACGACAGATTCTTGGCTCTGCGCGTGTATGACAGATTATATGGGTAACTGATTGGTGTGTGTTTTCAGTTGTTAAGTATTTTAAGTGATGAGTTTATGGCAGCAAAGGTTTTTTTTTAAGTACGACGATTTCAGTTTGAGAACTTACTATTTTCAAAGACTGATTTTCAGTTAATTGTTTTGTGAAAAAGGTTTACATATGATGAGTTTCTTTTTTCTGCATGACTCCTTTTAAGATTCTCACCCATTTATTATTTTACGAGTTTTTCATATGCATTGGGCATTCTGAGGATTTGAAATAGTTTTATGCTCATATGTTTTTCTCATACTCTAAGCATGATTGTGGTTTACAAGGAGATTTTGAATTAGACTTGTGAAATTGTTTTAAAACTGGAGAATTTTAAAGAGTGATGCAAGGTTTTAGAAGAGTTTTGATTTTAAAGGAATTTGGAAGGATTAATAACTTAAATACTTGGTTTTTATATTATGTCCATTCACTGAGAGTTTTTCTCACATCATGTTTTTTTTACGTTCCCCCCAGATAGTTGCGATCACCGAGGTCGGACCGTACCACGTCGAGGCATTCGAGTTATTCATCTTCAGCTTATTGGTATAATAGGATCAAGGTTTCCCTTGAAATAAATAAAATGAGATATGATTGTATAGTGAATTATATATGCTCTAATTAGATTTGTATTACTTGTTGTAGGTCTGAGACATTATTTTTTGTTGTGGTAGAGGTGGTTGATGTTTTTGAAGTGTTTTTAACAGGTTTTGAAATTTTGGGTTAGTCCATTTTCAGGGGAGGTTCTGCCGAATTTTCGGTAGGATTTTCCTTGATTTTGGATTCCCACAGAACCCCTTCGGGTTTCTGGATGGAACTCGGGGGCGGTTCTGTCAATTATTAAGTATGGAACTTAAGGAGTTTATTGAGGATAATTATTATCTCGTCATTTCACTCATACGAGCTCTAATGAGCTTACTGAGTTATTTGTTTGAATGACCCGGTACAGTGTGGTTGTTGTTTTGCAGGTTAAGCAGGCTGAAGAGGCAGTGAGGAGAAAACAAGGCAGTGGGATCCATTTTGATTTATGTGATTGTTTTTATACAGTGATTTTATATAAATATTTTTAGGCTCACATTCTGATTTATGAAACGTATTTATTTATTTACGTTGTGCATGACTCAAAAGAAAGAGAAAACAGATTTAAAAGTTTGATGTTCAGTATTTTTATGGGCCCGAGGTTCGGAGCGTTACAGTAATAATGTTATATAGCTAGTATATAGTTATATACTAAATAGTAAATAATATATAGTTATATTATATACTATATATACTAATCCTAAAGTCTAAACCCACTGTATAGTCTATATAATAATATAAGTATATAGTATATAACTATATACTAATATGACCTATATGGTTATATGGTATTTAGGTTTAGGTATACCGTATATGACCTATACCCTATAGAGTATAGTCTATAGTGCTATACCCTAAGGTTTAGGATATAATTAATGATATAAATTAAAAAAAATATAAACTATTAAGTAGTAATTATATAGTATATACTATAAACATTTAAAAAACATATAAATTATAGGGTTGTGTATTTATAACTATATTCTATATTAAATTTATAGTATATAGTAAGTTAGTAACTAGTAAGTAGTAACTTGTTAACTACTAACTATAAGTCTATAACTATAAACTATATACTATAAATTTAAAAAAACATATAAATTAAAAAACATATGTAATAAAAATAAAAAACTTCAAACCCTACCCAAACCCCAAAGTCCAAAGCCCAATTGAAATTTGACCCCAAAAAACCTTAAACCCCAAAGTCCAAACCCTAAACAAAACCCCAAAATACCATAATCCTAATTATTCCTAAATTACTAATTTCCTAATGTCTAAACAATAAATGAATTTAAAAAAATACTGCTTAAACAAAATAACAGAATTTTTTTTTTCAATTTGTGCCTCTCTCACTCTTGAAGTCTCTCTCTTTCTCTGTGCAATCCCAAATTCCCAACCAGTGCAATTAATGCACAATCTCCACCACCATCAATACAACATCTCCCACCACCACCACCTTAAACCACCAATTCACCACCGTCACCTTCCTCTCTCCCTTTCTCTCTTTGCCTCACAACTCTCACCAATCACCACTGTCGCCTCTCTCTCTCTCTCTCTCTCTCTCTCTCTCTGTCTAACCAGTAACCACTGTCGTCTTTCTCTGTCTAACCACCATCGTTACTCGTCGCCTCTCTCGCTGTCTCACCGCCCAGTCACCCAAGCCAATCATAAGGTAATTTCTCAATTAGGGTTTCGAATTAGGTGTTTTTTTGTTTCAATTTATTGGGGTTTAGATTTAGGGCTTCAAAGTTTCAATGTATATTTTTTTTTTTAGGAATTCATTAGGGTTCCAATACCACCTTCATCCGACCGATACCGTCCGATACCGAAATGGCGGTTACCGATTTCCGATGGAACGGTATTGGCTCCGAAACTCCCTATTTTGTCCCATGTGGGACAGTATTCAGTTAAGGGTGTTCGATTTGATAACTGTACCGATACCACCCTTAACTCTAATAATTTTAGTATATAAACTATATAAACCATAAAAATTAACCCTATACTATAATAATTTTACTATACAAATTATAAATTATAGTTTTTGACTTTTAGTAATATTTTTACAATATATAAACTATAAATTATATAAAATATAAACTATAAACTAGTAATATTTTTAGACTTTTTTGCAATGATAATATTTAAATAGAGACCTAAAATAATATCTTAAAGTCCAAAGGAATGTTATATAAAATATATTTAATTTTATTAATTATTATATCAAGTCCAAATGAATATATATAATTTTTGTTCACACTTAATAAAAATAATAATAAATAAATATTTTCGGTACGGTACGAGATGGTATGAGATTGAGATATGGAAACCACTCTAATCTCATTGATGATCGGTACGATATGGGTTCAGTAATAACAACATCACTTTGAAATTAGACTACAAAAACATGAAAATTGGAATCTAAAACAAGATTTTGAAAATTGATTTGGACACCCCAAAACTAATTTCAGAAAAAAGAAAGAAAACATGAACTTTAAAAAGAGCTATGAAATTCAAACCTTACTGCACTTTCTCTTTCCTTCTAGAACTCTTAGCTTTCTTGCTTTTGAACTCTAACCTTCCTATGTTTACCTCACTTTTGGTGTAAAGAAGTTCTCAATTTGTTAATGAAATAATAACAGAGCATCCTATCTATTTATAGGGAAAGAAATCAAAACCAAATTGAGTTCTAAGCGCTGTAAGAAGTAGGAAATTTGATTTCTAATTCTCTGAGAATTCTCCACCTCCTGTTATGTAGATCCATAACTTGTCCACCACCATTTTAGAGAGCTACACCTCCAGCTCTATAGCTTGCTTTAATCACCATTGTAGAGTGCTCAATAATCATCTTAACTTAGTCAGATTTCCCTAGGTTGCTGAGTGAGCATGGTCATGATTATGTTGATAAGGATATGTATTCTGATAAAAAAATGGGAGGAGCAAGCAGGAGGAAGAAGATTTGTAGATAGCCAGGCAACGTTAAAATTTTGTTGGCTGAGTTTGGTTTTGGGTTGTGAGGTAATGGGCTGACTTGTGGACTAAAAAATATGGGCTAACACAATCGAAAATATTCAGCCCAAAACTTAATAATCAAAATTTAGTTATTTAAAACAATAAAATTATTTAAAAGTTTAAATTTATGTTTGCACAAAAACAAAAATAAAAATATAGGTCTTCACAGACCGACTTTAAGAATCGGAAACCAAAATACGTGTTTTGGAGAAAAAGTGTAAAATGATTGTAATGCCCTTTTGATCAAATGGCGTATAGGGTTAACTTTCAGAGGTTATTTCTCAACTAAAACCAATTAGAGGACTATATGGATTGTGTTTAACAAAATGGATGGATCGGTCTGTCAAGAAGTATTTATTTAGGGTTTCAGGTTCAATTTAGGGTTCGATAACTGAAACGACATTGGATCGAAATTTTCAAGCTGACATAACTACTTCAAAAACAACAACTATTCACAAACAACACAAAGTTCACAAACAACGATTGTATGATCATCATGTGGTCGAAACGAGTGGCTGCCAAAACCTGTTTCACAAAGAAATTAACAAATTTAGAAGTGTTCGAGTTAGGGATTAATTTCCATAAATTTCAAGGAGTCATAGAAGCAAGACAGAGGCCAAAAGTAGCTGGAACATCCACCACGCACGGTGGAGCCGCGGTGGCAATGGGTATTCCATCGAGATTCTTTAGATTTCACAAAATTTCAAGGCAATAATCTCAACCAAAATCTAGGACATAAGGAAAGAATAAAAACCATGCAAGAACCACTCTAACCTGTAGCCAGAATCACAGGAAATCAGCGAAGGACCGCGGTGGGGTCTAGAGCTTCGATCCGTCGCCGTTGGTGGTTGGATGGACAATCCAAGACTACTAACAAGCTCAGTGCGACGAGGGGAGTGTTCTGGTGATGGCCTGACACCTTGGTACCACTAGAAAACTAAAATCGCCACCGGAGTTAGTTGGCTTTCTTCCTTCAAATCACAGCCTATGACAATCCACTAGGCAAGGCAAGGAAACCCTTGTGCTCTCCGTGAGGAGATGAAGAGGTTGGGGTGGTCCGGTGTTGCAACACTACCGAAAAAAGTGGATCACCACCTGGATGGGTCGGCTCTATCAATTCCCTATCCGTCGTGGCTAGTTTTATGGGTGATCGGAGGGTAGAGGATGGAAGCAGAGAGATAAAGAGATTGGGACCGGCATAGCACCCCAAATTTTAATGGTTTTGGTTGAAGGGTGCTACTTAATCATTTCATTAGTTTAATTAGCACTAATTGTCACTGTTGTTGTTTTTTTTTTTTTTTTTTACACTCAAGTATGGGTTTAATCTAGAAATTTAAGTTTATGAAAGATTATTTTTTCTCTATGATTGTCTATTTGTATGTATGCGTTTATGCTAGTTGTGACTATCTTGGTTTAAAGTTTGATTTATTGACTTGGTTAACATTTTACTTGAAATATGTTTTCAACATGTGCATAATGGTGCATGCATGGTTAGTTATTAGGCTTACCAAGGGGTTAAGGGTTTGACCTCTTGAACCCTAATGTGGGCCGTCCTTAGTAACTATGATTAAAAATCTAGGTTACTTGAAGAATAGATAAGGCAGATAACTTTGGCATAGAATGGTAATCATGACTTAAGTTGAGTGTGCATTGGTTTTGGGCTTGAAAAAGAAAAAAAAAAGAAAAAATTAAATGATGAGTTTTAATTAAGAGGATTAAGCAAGGAAAGGCCTTAGATTGGCTAATGGGCTGTTAAGCCTAGTCCAATAGGTTAATTATCCACTTTAGTAAGCCCTAAATGATTGGCCAGCCAATTAGAGCCTTCTTGAGAAACTAAAACCCTGACAAAACCACTTCATTAACCCCTTTCTATGCCAAAATAGAAAACTGAAAAAGTGACTCTTCAATTTCCCCCCAACAGCTATAACTCCTCCTTTATAAACCAACTCTCTCTCAGACAAGCCTTTCCCACATTCATTTAGAAACTAACAAGAGAGAGAGAGAGAAAGAGAGAGAGAGAGAGAGAGAGAGAGAGAGAGAGAGAGAGAGAGAGAGAGAGAGAGAGAGAGAGAGAGAGAGGAACTTAAAGAGAAGAAACCAACTTGCCAGGAGGAAGGAGAAGAGTGCAGCCTGCACTGCCTTTCGAGGGAAACCATTGGTAAGAACTTCAATTCTGTGTTTTGATTTCCCTAAGAATTGAGTTCTGAAATTTAAATATTGGTTTAATGGCTAGGGTTAATGACATCTTGAGAAATCCAAGGAATTACATGTTTTAAAATCTTGTTAGGAAATTTTTCAATCGTCTAACCTCACAAGCATGTTTTCTAATTATGTACTGTTTTGAAAATAATTTGATTGTGGTATTTTAGGGGATGAAACTAGACACCCTAACCTTTATTTCAAGTCAAGAAACACTTGAAGTCAACTTGTTATGAATTTATAGTGAATTTTACAAGTTGGCTTAAAATACTGCCAGTTTTGCAGGATTTTCATTGAAAAAGTGTTGAGTTTTTGTGTAAGAATTTCTCTGCTTGCAATTTGAAACTGAAACTGTTACAATATTTCATAAACATGATTTCAAAACTTTTCTAATTAGTTTCACTCGATGTGGTTCAGTATACACAAAAATAGCATTTTTGACCATATGAACAGTTTTTAGCCAAAAATCAATTTCTAGTGTGAGATTGCGTTATTCGAATATCATATCTGCACAACTCCAAATGCCTTGGAAATTTTTATACATGGGTGTTAACATATCTACTAACTTTATGTGAAAAATCTTGTTCAAATAATGTTTGTACATTTTTATAAAATGGTAAAGCAAGCACTGCTCTTTTGATCCTTCTGAAAAGCTGATTTGGTACAAAACTTCAAACTCTTGTTTTAAAAGCTTTATGACTTGTGCTCATAGGCTGAGAAAGTGTAACACCCCGAACCTCGGGCCCATAAAAACACTAAAACATCAACATTTAAATATGTTTTCTCTTTATTTTGAGCCATGCACCACAACACAAATAATCATCTATCTAATTTCACTCACAGTTTAACCACGTGAAATGGCTAAAATGCCCTTCACGGCGCCATTGCCCGGATATCAAATCCGGCAGCATAACAGCATCGAAAATGAGATTTCCCGAGCCCATGTACCTGTTAAGACCAGACAACCAACAATTTCACAAACCCGAAATACAAATGGGCCGTTAAACGACCGAAACCGGCGGCCGCCACCACACATGGTGGCTGCCCCGTCCCAAACAAAGCAAAAAATTCACCAAAACTCACCGAAAACATCAATAAGCTTGGAAAAAAGTCTCTGAAATAATCAATTGGAAAGAATTGAGACAAACAACCACCAATCTGCTGCCACCAGTGGCGAAGCTGGCGATGGCGGCAGCTGCAACACAGGGATTTCAACAATAATCAAAATTGGCTCAAACTAAGGTAACCAATAGCCAGAGGAGGTCGAGGGGATCGATTTTGATACCTGGGTCGACGCCAAAAGTTGCCGGAATCGCTGAAATCCGCCGGAGCAGCCACGGCCTTAAATCCGGGATCCGTCGCCGAGAGAAGTCGTCGGAGCAAGAGGGAACCATGGCCGAACTCGCCGTGGTGAGAGGAAGAGGACCCAGTAGGTCCGGTGTCCCGTCGTCGCTGGAAAAGCTCGAAACTGGCCGGAGAAGGAGCGGCTTCTCTTTCTTCGCACCGCCGTGTACTGTGGTCATCGGCGTGAAAGGATCGATGGCATGGGGAGGCTCAGAACGTCGAGGGGAGTCCATCTGTGGTGGTCCAGAGTCGCGTCGTGGCTGGAAAAGTGAGATCGCCAGCGAGGAGGCTCGGCCTGTTCTGCAACGTTTACTCGTCGTGGGTGATCGGAAGGAAAAACGAAGACTACTGGGAGAGAGAGGAGAGGGAGGCGAGCTCCGTGGGCTAAACACCTAGCCCAGCCGCCGCCACGCGCCGGTGGTAGGAGCGGCGAGGGTGAGGGGCGAGAGAGAGACAGAGGCGCGGGGAGAGAGAAAGAAAGAAAGAGAAAGAGAGAGAGAGAGAGAGAGAGAGAGAGAGAGAGAGAGAGAGAGAGAGAAAAAGCTGAAAATGAATTTAAAACTGATTTTGGGTTTTAAAATCCTTTCCACGCGAAAATACAAAAATACCCCTCACTTTGGACGTCCGTAAAATTCAAACCGTAATTTCGTTTTACGCGTGCTTCGTGTCTACGAACTCGTAGACTCGAAATCTATCCAACGTGCCCAAAGTCAAAGACGAAAGCCCACTAATTTTAAAAGTCAACTTTTTGACAAACTCAATTTAAATAAAAAATTAAAATTAAATCAAAACTTTTTTATTTTCCAAATAAATTTCCAAAATGATCAAAATAAATTCTCAAAATATTTAGAATAAATTCTTGAAAAATACGGGATCTCACAGAAAGTCACATTTCATCCTTAAAGATGCTTGAAAGGTAGAAGAGATCCTATTTGCAAATATATCACAATTTGGGTTTTCAAATCTCTTGTTCTTGAACTAAAACCTTGAAATAAGTTCATGCAGACTACCTCTTTTGCTCTTGTTACTTTTGTTTTGGTTTTAAACTTTGAGAAAGGTCTTATTACATCATTTGGAACTTGTATGAAGTCAGTTGGTGCTTATACATGGATTTGAAAAATTGAATGCCACTTAAATTAGCTAATAAGCCATATATTGAACCATAGGAAACCCTAAATCTAATTTGTAAAGGCTAATTATGATTTCATTATGCCATGAACTAGGATATCATTTAACTTGGAAGTGAAGCAAGGACAAGGATCTCATTCCAGGTAGGGGAAGCTAGTCCACTTAAACTCTATGTTTTGGATATATCTATATGTATATGTAAAAGTGCATGTGAATGGTTTTGGTGCTGTGTGCTTAGTATTTTGTTGGTATTAAATTAATTCATGACCTTCTTGCAGAAGATACTGAGTTAACATACATAAGAAATTACATGGTTCTGGTTTGACAGTTTTAATACATTTCTTATGACTATATGTTGATGATTGCTCACTTTGTTTGAGAAAGTCAACATGTGAGAGTATGTTGATGACTTCTGTTGACTTCAACTTGCTTTACCATGTTGAGAGAATCAATAGTATAATAAAAGCTAGACTAAACTGCCTAGGTTTATATGGTTTGCTAGGTTGGACAACATGCTTTAGTGTATTAAGTAAATCAATATGTGAGGACATGTTGATGACTTCAATTTGCTTTAAGAAATGAAACTCATTGATTTTAAATTTAACTTAAAATGTAACTACATTTAAGTCTAACCAATATATTTTGCATAACTAGAACTGCCATGTGAACATAGTAGGTTATCTTGGAACTTAGTTTCACTAGTTTGATTAAGTATATACATAACTTTAAGTGTGTAAACTGAGTAGGATTAAAACCAGAAAGTTAAATTGAATAAGGTGATAGTTAGCTATCCTTATTGGCCTCGAAAAGGGATTGGATTAGTACAAGTTGTTATTTTATATTGCTGCTTATAATGTGATATTCATGTTTTTCATTAATTTAATAATGAAGCATGTGTATGACTTGTGTAATGAACTCAACATGCATGTATGGAACTGTCATCACATGATTTTATGTGCATAATACATAAATGGTTCATTGTGGGCAGATTTCCCTTTCATGGAGACTGCCTATGCATTACATTGGCATTTATAGTTATTTGAATCAAGAATGTATACACTAATGTATTTTGAGTGTTTGACATTCATACTGTGAGTAGGATATGAGGATAGGAGTAATAGAATTACAAATTAGGGATGAGTACACTGTTTTTTTTTTTTACTTTGACAGGTGAGCATTGTGCATGGAGAAAAGGTACGCATTGCATGGTTGCTTATTTTTACATGCATATGCATTTGATGAACTCATTAGTAGTTAGTCATAAAGTTTTTAATGTGCAATACAATGTCATGTTAATCCGAGATATGAATGTTGTTATTTAAACAATGCATATGCCTATTATATGAATAAAACTGCAATTCTAGTTAAATGCCATTATTATGGAACTGCCTAGTTGCTTCACTTGTGCTTGTTTGTGATTGAGCCATTTTGGAAAAGATTTATGCTTTTAATGAAACTTACTTTGTTATTGAACAACTATTTGAAAATGTATGCAATGTTTTGGACTAGTTGAGCATGTGATCAGTTGCTTTGGTGATGATCACCCCTACACAGTTTATTAGTGCAGGAAACCCTTAGGAAGGATGGTTAGCATGATAGAGTTATCAGATTCAGAGGGAGGAAGAGAAAGTTGGAAGGATAGATTCCCTAGCCTTGACATTCCCACACCCCAGACAACTGAGTACTCAACTGAAGAAGAAGACCCCATTATGGATGAGTGTGTAACAACTCCTTTACTTTTCATATCTTAGTTAAGAAATCAACTGCTTGAGATGCTTAAGGATTAAAATGGCTCATTAATTACCTACTGCATGCTATTACTTGATTTTATTGTTCTTACTTTTGGTACTTCAAACAAATTTTAAGATATGACTCCCCAATATAATTTATACTTTTAAAGGTTTTGCTTGAAACATTATAAAGCAAGGGTCTATTATTCCTTTTATAAAATCATATTTCAACTACCAAACCTAGGGAGCTCATCATGATGATAAAGCTTCCATTTATACTATCTCTCTGATTTATAAATTTTTTAAAAAAAATATAGCACTCTTTGGTAAGCTATTGATTTATCTAATTTTCGTCATACATTGATTATTGGCTTTGGAGTATTCTCATTAGGGTTTAGTGAGTTTATTTCAAGGTTAATAACCAATGTGGCACTGCCACATACCCAAAATGACAGGCCCAATTAGGGGTGTGACAACCGGTCTCACCGGTAATCATTGTCGGATGACAGCGCACGTGTAGAGGAGGAGAAAGAAAAGAAAGAATGAGTTTGGAAGACTTCATGTGGTTCTTTAAGCCTAGAACATTAATCCCAACATTAGAAAGTGTTTCCCTATGTCTTTTTTGTCAACTGGACACGTTTTGGTTGACTTTTGAAGAAATTGAACTGAGTTTGCATCAAAATGACATTTTTGCCCCTTCATAAGACTTCATGTAGTTTATAAAGCCTAGAACACTAATGCCAACATGAACAAAAATTCCCAATGCCTTTTTTGTGATCCAGTCATGTTTTGTTCTTTTAGTAGTCAAGTTGACTTACTTTACATTGAAATTACATTTTTGTGTGTTTATGAGACTTCAGGTTGTTTATAAGGCTTACAACATTAATTCCAACACGAGAAAGTTTTTCCCCATGTATTTTTTGCCAACCGGGCATGTTTTGGTGAATTTTTAACAAATTGGACCGAGTCTGCATAAAAATGACATTTTCGCATGTTTATAAGATTTAATGTGGTTCATTAGGCCTAAAACGCTAATGCCAACATCAGAAAGTCATTTTTCATGTCTTTCTTGCCAACCAGGTACATTTTAGTTGACGTTTGAAGAAATTGGACTAAGTTTGCATCAAAATGACGTTTTCGTGCATTTATAAGACTTCATGTAGTTTATAAGGCCTAGAACGCTAATGCCAATATGAGAAAACGTTTCCCAATACCTTTATTGTGATCCAGTCATGTTTCGTTATCTTTCTATTCAAGTTGACTTACTTCTTACTTTGCATTTAAGGGCCCGTTTGGATGGAGGTATTTTATTGGAGGGATTTGGATTTAGGGAGTCTAAATCCAAATACACTTGTAACAACCCAACACTAGGAATTTGAATTCTTATTTATTGTGGAGTTAAGATACTTAAAGAAAAGTAGAGTTGTGGGACCCAAGTAAATTTTTGTAAATTTAATTGGAGACATTAATAAATTTTAGATGTTTATGGAAATTTATTTGAGGTTCCATTGATTTTTAAGGAATTAATTGAGGTTAGTAAGCAGTTATTTAATTTAATGACAACTATTTTGTAATGTTTGAATTTATTGGAATAAACTTAGGGAATCCAAGTTTGAAAGTTGAGGTGATGGAAAAAAATAGTACAAGTCAAGAGGAACTCAAGAATTTTCGGAAAATTTTTCGGACCCGGATCCATTATGCATGAATTTCTTAGGGACTTGGACATAAATGCCCTTAATAGGAAAGTTTGGGATTTATAAAGGACCTAATTGGAAAATAAATTTTTTTTTTTTTGTTATGATTGGATAGAGCTCGTGCTCACGAGTGCGTAGGCAAAAACGGATCGCAAATTGGATATACGTAGACAAAATTATGGGCGTTTGAAGTTGGAGGACATTTTGGTAATTTCGTAAGTAAGAGTTTTTAGAAAAACCAGCTGGTTCATCTTCTTTCCATGCGTCTTTATCTCTCCTCTGCGTTCTCTCTCTCTCTCTCTCTCTCTCTCTCTCTCTCTCTCTCTCTCTCTCTCTCTCTCTCTCTCTCTATCCTTCTTGACCAATCTTTGACTAACCATAACTCTCTCATCCGACCTTCGATTCAAGCGATCTTGGTGTCGTTGGTAGGCTAACGACGACACCTTTCAACTGGTGGTCTCAGATCAATCATCCGACTGCCCATGGCGATGCAGTAAGCCTCCAAAGTCATGGCTGCACCAGCAGCCATCTTCCATTTTCGACGACAATGCAACCTCAAACCACATAGGTTCTCTTCCAATCTACGAGCTGAATCTATTGGTGTGCTTGCTTTTTCCATTCGACCACTGTACAAGGCGGTGCGACAAAAAGACACTCGCAGTGCTACGAGCTTTCCGGCCACCTCCAACGTCGATTGGTTCCGATTCTTCCATTTTTGAATTCATTTCATCTCAAGCTTCAACTCTACTATAATTATGTTGATTTTCTTGTAGGTTTGAAAAAATTGGGTGAATAGTGCACCTAATCGGAAATTTTTGTTTTCTGACCACTTTCGGCCACTGTTTCGAGTCTGGCTCAAGTATAAAGTTGTTCCTCTTGTCGTAAGCTTCGTATGGATATAAAATTTGTAGGTAGTTGATAAGTTTGGAAAATGGCCAGTACTCATCGTCGGCGGCCACCGTGCGTGGCGGCGATGGGGGTGGTTTTGAGCAATTTTCGACCCTCTCTCACCTCTTAGTTATATTATTAAATTCCTCATGACCCATTGTTTGATTTTAGATGGATTGAAAGCTGATGGAGTGGTCGAATTGGAATTCCAATCGTGAACGGACACTTTTTTGGATATCAAACTAGCCCCAGAAGAATATCCGACTGAGGTATATCCCATTTCCTTTTTTATATTGATTTAGGTAATCTTATGGGACGTGTTGGTGGAGTTGTAATTGAGTTTGGAGAAAAAAAAATGGATTTACTGTTGGTTATCAATGGGAAGTATGGAATTCGTATACTTGGTTTCCGATTGTTAAAGTGAGTGGTATTATTGTGATAGGTCAATGAAGCTCTGTCTCTCGACTAATTCTAGTTGAGAACAAGTAGGGAATCGTGAGATGGAAATCATCCCGGAAAGGATTGGGCGTAGCTCGACGTAGAGTGAGTAGACTTTGTTTTCACTACAAGAAAAAACACTTTTAACAACATGAGATTAACAACGTGGAATGAAAACACTTTGTGAAATATGATATTTAACAACGTCCTTTTAAAACACATTGTTGTATTGGTCATTTACAAGTGATTGACAACGTGCGCTCTTTTAAAACATATTGTTGTGTTGGTCATTTACAAGTGATTGACAACGTGCGCTCTTTGCACGTTGACATAAGTGGAATCAACAACGAGGTTTGCACGTTGTGGATGGGTTTACCAATGACAACATGAAAGCATGTTGTTATAAGTTTGTAAGCAAATAAATAAAAAAATTTAGACTGATATACATTTGGGTTCCCTCTAGAGCTCACGCCCAAAATTCAAAAAAAACAGTGTTCAGACAAAACCCTAACCTTCTCTCCTCTCGCTTCGTACTTTCTCCCCACGCCTGAATCGATCCTTTCCGTCCTAGCCTTTCTTCCTCTCTTCCTCTCGTCCTCAACAGAAGCCTACACAATGGTCATCATCTGTATCCAATGAGCGACATTGAGCCAGTACACAGAGACATGAGCTAAGCTCCATTGGACAGAGAGTGACGACGTCGTTTTGAAGAAAAGAAGATGAACACAGACATTACTGCGTCGGAGAAGCCAGAGTACCCGGTCTTTGATCGGAACCCTCCATTCACCAAAGTGGTCGGCAACTTCAGCGCCCTCGACTACCTCTGCTTCGCCACCATCACCGCTGTGTCTGTCACCGTAGGCTACCTCTCCGATCTCTATCTCTCTTTCTCACCCTTTTTCTATTTCTTGTTTGTTTTTTTCAAATAAAGTAGTAAGTTTTGTAAATGATTTTTATTTTATTTAATTTGTGCAATAATTATAGGGATTAAGCCAGGGATTAAAGGGCCGTCAATGGTGACCGGAGGTCTGATTGGGGTGATGGGCTGGTTCATGTACGCTTACCAGAACTCGGCAGGTCACATGGTGGGCTTCTTCCCCAACGATGATGAGGTAGCCCGTTACAAGAAATGAAATGAAATCAATCTTACTTTTTTTAGTGTTTTTTTTTTTTTTTAATAATCAGACTGTTCCTTTTTTGTGCTCTGAATTTATTGATGGGTTTGTGGATTCCAAGTCAATGCTGTGATTTAGGTGTGAAAAATGTCATTCAACTGATAATAACATGTTGTTATGAGCTCCTCATTCTGAAAATTCTATGCAAGTAATCGAATATTTTGTTTTGTGGTGTTAGCTCTCAACAATGTGGTCTTGTTAGTGCTTTTCTCATGCTTCTTCGTGACTTGGTTCTAATTATCGACTTACTTCTTTTTGCATTATCTGTTAGCTTATAGCTTAGCTTAGCAGCACTCTCAGTGGATTCATTTAGTCAATTGGGTCAAACTTAGTATGTAGTTTCCAGAGCTTTGTCTCCCTTTTAATTTGTGTGATTATTGCTTAAGAATCTGAGAAATTTGAGTAAATTGATGATGTTGCTGATGAGAATCTGAGTTTTAATGGTTTCTGTGGACTTTTAAGGTTTTGAAGATTAGGAATTTTATGCAAAAAATGAAAAACTCAGATTTAATTGGGGAAATGAAGATTTCACTTTTATTGTGGTTCTTGTTGTGAGTTTTAGAACTATGGAACATGGACATCTGAAAACAGAACAAACACAATTGTTTAAAATAGTGTAGGGGTTGAGCTATAATTTAGGATGTTAGTTTTCTTTCCTAATGAACTGAGCTATAATAATATTGGGTAGGAACCGTAAGATGGTTTTAGATATGTGGAAAAATTGAGCTGTACACCTTGCACTCAAAAATTGAGAGAGAGATATATATATATATAGTCCTCTCTTATCAAGAAAAAGAAAGTTTCTTTGCTGGTGGGTCTGAGAAAGTTTGTTTTGTAAGATTTTTGAGGGTGTGGGGAAGAAGATTATTGGGTGGGGATGGCAACATTTGCAAGGACTACCCAGCAGTGCTAGGCATGTGAGAAGACTGTCTACTTGGTTGATCAGCTCACTGCTGACAACTAATTCTACAAAATTAATATCCTCTATTGATCAAACTTTTTTGTGAAAAAATATCTTACATTCTTTAAGTTACTGAACTTTCTGTATGAAACATAATATATCAGGAAGGTGTCACCCTTGAAATAGTAGAGGTTGTAGTAGGAGCTTTGAATGGTGAACTTTCTGCAACTGCTGTCAATGCTCTCATGGTCCCTGCTGAGGTATGTGATGCATGGTACATCATTCCCATTAACCAATGAATTATAGTAATTCATACCAAAAGATTAAGCTGAAACATGGTTCATGTCCTTAGATTGTGTCAGAGCTGGCTCCACTCTTATAATGGATTATATGGTTTCCAGTGATCCATCTGCTATTATTATTATTATTTTTAATTTGAATTTTATGTCTTTATATTTTTATTTCCCATTAGTTATAATGAATTTCTGTCTGCCATTAGTTCTTGCCTGATTTGGTTTGCAATTGCCAGGACAGTTGTTTGGAAGTGTTGTATAAAAATAATGGACTCAATTTCTGCCTTCAATAGCTATGATTTTGCATCTGGAAGTTGGGCTAATTTTTTTTTTGTTGGTATAATGGGGGGTGAGAAGCTAATTCATGACTTCTGTTTTGTAAAGTTCAAAATATTGTGTTGGAGAGCTAATTCACTTTCTTTTCTTACAACTGAGTGACTTGGAGAGATCTAACAGTCTAAAAAAATTGTGGTTCCTTCTTCCATTTTGTGAAATATATTGACAGTCCTTAAGTCCTATCATAGAATATTCCCTTTTTGTCCAATGTGTAATCAATGGGTTTGGTCAAGGGATCTTTCTGATTTTACTCAACAACCATGGTCCAAATCTGTAAGCTCATACTCACAGGGAAATTTGGAGACAATTATGTCATGAATTTGTGTAAGTTTTGGACAAATTTGTGCTAAGGGTGGGGGGTCCTTTTGGCTTTACAAATAAGAAAGCTTGCTTATGCCTGACATATCATTCACTACTATGATGTCCTTTTGAGGCACGGTGACCAAATGTTTGTCATATCCCAAACTTAAATGAGTCAAGTTAAATCAATCATTTAACAAAAAAGAAAAGAAAATTGCGATCGTGGCTGATCTGGGAACTTTGATGCTCCAATGCGCATATCCTGTGGCATTTCAGGTTTAGAAAAAAAATCAAGGGTTGGATAACTTGCCTTAAAAAGGTGGACCTCGTTTATATTATATCCACTGCATGGTTTTTGATAGTGGCTCATACTGACAGGCTTGCATATGCATCACTTAAATATACCTTTTCCTTTTTTTTTTTTTTTTGGCCACAATATACCTTTTCCTTTTTAATTTAATTTAATCCTACATTTGTGCTCTTGAGAATAACTTAAAAAGTATGCATGCACAC
This sequence comes from Dryas drummondii, assembly GCA_003254865.1. NCBI lineage: Eukaryota > Viridiplantae > Streptophyta > Magnoliopsida > Rosales > Rosaceae > Dryas > Dryas drummondii. Next base: position 58,428 of record QANW01011467.1, on the reverse strand, counting down.
AATTAAGAGTAGATAAAATTTGTATGATGGCAATAGAAATCACAATTCTCCAATTTTGTTTGGTAGGTGATTTTTTATTTATTTTATGGATATTAACTTATTTATTAATGTTGAAAAATCTAGTTCTACAGTTCTTGAAATGGTGATTATCTTTGGTGATGTCTCATTTGTTTTAGCCAAGAGGTGGTAACAATGTCACATATGGTCCCTGAGTTAATATGGAAATTGTACTACTTGGACAAGTATATATGAATCCTTTCTGTGCTTAACAAATGAAAGAAATTATTTCCTTTCTTTTTCTTTCCCTTAATCCTTTGTTTCAGTTAAATGTAGAAGTTTAGCATTAATTGTGTCATGTTTGGAGTAAATCTTTTTTTGTTTGTTTTTGTTTTAATCTTGAAGTGAGCCTTTTTCTCTTATTCATTGCAGATATGTAAATGATGGGAGACCCTTTTGGCAATATATAGCCAGTTCTTCCACTGGCTGCTCAGATTCTCAGTACTTTGAAGAACTTTATAACTACTATACAACTGACAAGGTTGGGTGATCTATAAGTACCATTTTCTGTATGACATGTAGAAGTCTGAATTTGGTTATGATATTTTCCCTGTTTTTTTTTTTCCGTAGGCTTGGCACCTCTGTGATCCTGAAGTTGAGAAAGTATTCGAAGCTCTAAGTAAAGCAGGTGTCAAAGTAGCTGTTGTCTCAAATTTTGATACCCAATTAAGACCACTTTTGCAGGCTCTAGAGATGCAGGCTGTGATGCTTGGCTTTGGGGAAGTGATGTTCACTCCTTTGAGGAGGTACGTTCTCATCACATCTCTACTACACTATGGGATGTTTAGGTAAGGGTGTTTACGATGTGTAATTTACAATGTCCTAAAAAACCTCTAGGAACATGGGCCTATCATGGGTCATATTCTTACACTTCAGGTTATTACTATGCCATAATTTCAGCCTCAGTTGAGATGCAATTTTCTTATGTTTTTCCTTGTATTCAGTGCAATCATACATGTCACTCCCCCTATCACTCTCTTATTTCTCAACTCTGTATGTTTGTAGTGGTGACCCCAAGATGGACTCTCTACTCTCCTATCTCAATTTCAATATATTCAAGGTGGGATGGTGCTGTTGGTGTTAGTATATTGAAGAACAAAATTGGCAAATAGGTCACACACCACATTTTGTAATGTAAGGTGTCCAACTTCAGTATTTTCTAATTTCCTTTCATATGAAGAATTGGTGGATGTTTAATTCTCATAACTAAATTTCTATATATTTTAGTTATCTTTTCACTGGGAAATAACTTGTGATTGGTGAATTAATGAGATGTATTCTCTTTTGGTATATAAGATTTATTGTGGATATAAATTTTGGTTGTAGCATAGGTCATGTTTGTCAATATATTTTTTTTTTTATAAAAATATTGTATAACAACGTGCATGGCATGTTGTCAAAAGATTCACTACAACGCACATATGCACGCTGTCGAAACTGTACTACAACATGCGTCGCGCGTTTTGACTTATACATTAGACAACGTGCGAATGTTGTCGTTTCTCTGTTTGTACATTCAGTTATATGTATTAACAACGTGTTCGTGATCTTTTGACAATGTGTGATGCACGTTGTTAATTGTTCCAGACTATTAACAACTACGGATTCGACAGCGCGGGAGCGGACGTTGTCAAAAGTCTTTAACAACGTGAAATGCACGTTGTCAAAGGGTTTTTTTCTTGTAGTGTTTATAGATGTTTTATGCAATTTATGATTATTTATTTAAAGAAATTTATTTAATTATTACATGTTAAGTTATTTGAGGGATTTAAATAAACTAGTGCACGTTTATTCATACCAAAAAGAGGAAAATAAACTAGGCAAAATTACTCCTTACACATGTAAAACGTCTCAAAATCTAAAGGTAACTCTCAATTTGTAAATAAAATTATTAGATGACCAAAATCAGCTAAGTGGTCAACCATTGGTCAACCCGACCATAATTGCTGAGTGGGCTTTTTTCATGCTCAGGGTCACTAAGAAGGTTTCAAGTAACGAGTATCTTGCAAAGCAAGTAGCAAATAGTGAGTTGAAGAGCGTTAATGTGGTAGCGGTCAAGAACTCTCTTGTGCTCAAGTCAGTGACAAACCGACAATAATATGTCAAACAAAATAGTTATGTAAAGTATTATATTGTGTGTACCCTCAAAATAGTGAGAAGGTGTATTTATAGTACAAATAAATAAGCTAGGTCACATTTTGTCATTATTGGTAGGGTAACTTGAGAGGGTTCATCAACTAACACTACTTGAAGAAATTGGATGCATGTTAGAAAGCCCCTTCACCAATGATTGACTAATTAGTTTTGAGTTGGATGCTCCAATTTTATATAATTATATGGTATCAGAGGCATCAATTCATTTGTGAAGCCACACGGTTACACATGCTCCAGCGTCACTCAAAAGTGGCACACATGTTTTTCTTAAATGACCCCAAATCTGAGGGGCACACATGTTCAGAGTGGTATCCCACATCATGGATGTAATGCCTTATCATACAATATATAACGTTTTGGGTCTCTCTATCTAAATTAATTTTAGGCTGGATGCACTCTTATCTTATTTTAAGAGGAAGTAGAAACTTAGAATGTTCAGATGTTTCTATTTTTTTGGATCCGTGTTAAGGACATAGTTCATGAACAGATCCTTATCAGTTTTTAACACATTACATAGTACATGAAGAGAACATTTTAAAGCACATAAGCAAAAGAAGATGAAAAAAAATGTATCAAGTATTTTGCAAGTCAGTTAACCACTACATTTATCTTAATAATTTTGGATTTTGGTAAATCCAACCAGACTAGGTGTGGGTCTGAGACTTTTTTTGGACTGTTGAATTAGAAGTGTTATTTGAATGTCTTACAGATGAGATTGTTCAATTTATAGGGGAGTTGCTGCCGAAATTTCAGTAGAACCATCCTTTGATTTAAGATAAATTCATACAAATTTAAGGAAAATCCATAATAGATGGGCCTAACACCCCACCAGTGTTGGACCCCACAAGATCACTTTGGGTTCTAGGGTGGGGCCTAGGGGTGGTCTCGTCAGACTAAGTTTTGGTGCAGTGGTGGTTTTCTTATCTTTAGTTGTGTATTAGTTTTATTCATGCATAGTTTTACCTATTATTTGTAAGATCATTGTGAAGAATTAGGGTATGTATATTATATGTGTTTTAAACAAGTATTTCTTTCTCTTTCGGTTGGATAAAGGAAAAGTAATGACTTAAAATTATGATTGAAGTTGTTCAATTTTCCCCCAATGTTTACTACTCTAGTTCGACATGATTGGTAGTTTATTAAAAAGTTTCTTAGGGTTTTAAGTATAGTTCTCAGAATGGTTGGTGTGATTGTTGCACACAACGAACAATGACTTTCATGCATTATAATAAACTTGTCAAAGTAATAGTTCTAAATATTTCTTCTCATGTTTTTTAGTTTGGATGTAGAGTGCATCCTCCAAATGATATGAGGCGCAGGAAGAAAGTATTGGACATTGACATTAGTGAATAATAGATAGATATATTATTCTTTGTTTAATTTCCTTTATCATGTTGGTATACCGTATACTAAGTGACCTTAATGTAACAGATTTATCCTTAGAACATATTGATCAATTTAAGAATGTGGAATGAATTATATTGATTATGAAACAATAATTATTAGTTTGTGGATATGAATGTAATGAAGGAACAAAATTAGTGCCTAAAGTAAAATGCAAATTATATAGTGTTGGAAAATCATATGTGGGATTGATCACAATATCAACATATTATAGAAAACATAGTGAAAAGTAATAATAAAATTTTATCAAACTCATAACTTAGAATACGATCATATGCAAATATAGAATTCAATACATGAACTAGCTAGGATAAAGAAATACCTTCTTTTGTTAATCAATAGAGCTATGCTTGTCCATGGTGGCTTCCTTCTACCTTTGGATTCACTTTTAGCATCACAAGTGTCGTGCTTCTAAGAATAATCCACAAGAATGTGATCCAAGTAAGGTATATGAGAGAGATGATCAAGAGTGCTAGCTCACAATAAAAACTCTTCTCTCTTAGTATTGCCAGCTACCTATGTGAGTGTTTGGCTTTCCTTTCTGCTCTTCCACAGACTCTCAGGAAAGTGAAGAACGTACTTGAAAGTCAGAACCTTGTGTAGACTCTCACTTACACTTACCGAGGAAAACTAACTCTTATTTATAGTGTAACTAGGAAAACAATTTTTCCTAATATCCATGGGGTGGCCGGCCATGTAGGGTGGGATCGGGTTGTTGGGATATTTGCATTTTTTTTCTCAATTTGGCTAAATAAAATGCCAAGTCAAACTTGGTTAATCAGACTTTGGTTGTTAGTTTTATCCGAAACTAATTTACCAAGTCAATATCTCAATTATCCATATATATATTTATAATTAATATTTTCGAAATATAAACATATGATATTTATTATTTTGGGCTTTGCACAAAATCCAACTTAATTGGGCTTTGCACGAGTCTTGACCTAAATATTAATTATATAACCAAGCCCAAATCCAAATTGAACTTTCAATTAATTATTCTCAATAATTTATTCCAACCCAATTAATTAATCAAATTAATTAATATATCTTCTATCTACTGTTCTATTGCTTGGTCATCATCCTTATATCTTAGGTTCTAATTCTTCTGCCAGTGGAATTTAACGTCTTCTATTAGAAATACTTCTAAAATAAGAATAATTAATAAATCGTATTTATTAATTAATCCTTCCATAAGTTATGAGTGACACCTAGCAGCGTATCATGACTACCCAGAACAACCAGAATATTGGTGAACCTATTCAATTATAATTTGATAGTAATATATTCATCTGTCATACAATAGCCCGAACATAAACAATAGAGCATGAAAACTCTTTCTCAATCCCCTATAAATGTTCATATATCTAGACATCTTTTAATTGATGTTGTCCAGTTTTATAATTTGAGAAAACCTCTTTCTCAAATTATAATCTAATGCTCTGACCAGAGTCTGCAGGACAATTATCTTAGAATGTCACATAGGATATTCGCCTTCTTTATGAAAGGTAACATATTCCTTGTAGTACAACTATGATCCTTCGTACATGGATAATTAGACCCAATCTATACATACTCCAAGTCCTTGTCTCGAGTATAGGTACATATACTGTATTAATGTCAAAGTCTAATCATGCATGCACAAAGAAACCCATAGTGTCTCAGGTCAAAGGTTTCTTTACGATATTATAATTAAGGATTCTTAATTGTTTGATATGTCGTAAAACTTCATACAATAATTCCTTTATCAATCATGTTCAGTGAACTTAATCACGATTAAGCACCCACTTGTTTATCATAGTGTCAATCTACACGAATGATTAGAGACTCATCATCTACCCTAAATGTGCTGATATAACAAATGCCGATATAGAATCACATGTGTCCAATATGTGATCCATTGATCAAAAGCAACTTTAGGAAATAAGAGCTAAGGAGAAAGGTCTCACTTATTCTAATACTTAGAGTGCTTTCTCCTTATCTTAATATCTATGGAAATTTTATGTATTGGATTAAGCACCCACTTTTTTATTATAGTGTCAATCTACACAAACGATATGAGACTCATTATCTGTAACGCCCTGAACCTCGGGCCCATAACACACTGAAAACTTTACAATTTAAACTCCTTTTCAAAGAATGAGCCATGCACTTAACATAATAAATAAATACTTTAACAAATCAGAATGTGAGCTCAAAAACATTTATATAAAATCACTGTATAAAAACAAACACATAAATCAAAATGGGTCCCACTGCCTCGTCTTCTCCTCACTGCCTCCTCAGCTTGCTTAATCTGCAAAACATTAACCACACTGCACCATATCCATGGTACACCGAGTCATTCAAACAAACAATCTGGTAAGCTCACTAGAGCTCGTACGAGTGAAATGATGTAATAATAATTATCCTCAATAATATTCTCAATTCCCAACTCAAAAATAATCCACAAGAATATCCATAATTACTCAATCACATCACAATTTCAACAACAATTAGCCAAGCATCAAGATAATTATAATTCCTCAAATTCACATCCTAATCCCACCAAAAATAATAATAATCATTCTGCAAATCAATTGCCTAATTGCCAACTATTAACCTCAACCTCAAACCATTTTCGTCTTAAATAATAAACTCAATGCATAATCATCCTTAATTCCATCCTCAAGATTCAAGCCTAGACTTTACCAAGTCCTAGCAAACAATGCACACAAAAAACAAGCAACAATTAAACTAACTAATTTCATTCACAGTGCAATCACGTGAAATGACCGAAATGCCCTTCATGACGCCTTTGCTCGGATAACAAATCCGGCAGTATAACGGCATCGGGAATGAGATTTCCCGAACCCGTACACCAAAAGGGACCTAGAAAGGTTCCTGCGATCTCAATTGAGCGGAAATAAGTCAAACGACCACTAACCGGCCGCCAAAAGTGGTGGTTCCGATGGTGGCAGCGGCAGCACAAACCTCAAAGATCAATTCTCGTAACTAGGTCGACGGTCAAAAGTCGCCAGAAATAGCCGAAAATGGCGGCGGAAGCCGGCCCTGGCTTGGCTTCCCGAGCTCGTTGCTCCATCGTGGAGCATCCTCTGGACGAACAGTGACCATGGCCGAACTCACCATGAAATATTTTACAGTTTGATATTTATATGTTCTATCTATAAATTGAATGCTTGTTTCACATTTTCTTGAAATTGTTTAGGGTTTATGGCTTGTCGAATATGATTTTGTTTTCATGAAGTTGTAGTTCACCACTTAATTATTAAGAAAGAAAACGGTTTAGAGATACTTTTAACTCTTTTGTGTTTTTTGTAGAAGAATTTTGTGCAAGTCAAGTGATACTCTCTTCTATTTCAACTTTCAGAGCATTGAGGTGAGTGAGTCCCCCTTTTCCAACATTCTTCTCTATTTTGGCTGGAAATCATGTGTAAGTATTTATGTATTTGATTAAATATGAACAAATTACTCTCTATTTCGGCTGGAAATCTGTGTATTATTTATGTACTAGCATATGTATGAACAAATCAGTGGATTTAGGTGTTCTTTTACTTTCAGTGCACACACATACCCTGCCTCTTTATCTTCCCAGTCCCACAATAATGACCCCTCATACTACTCTCTTACTCTCCCTTTTCTCTGTACCTCTAATTGAAGCATTGTTAAGAATATCTTAAATTAGGACATTTTGGTTTTAATCCATGCATGCAAAATCTATTACTACGCTTAATTAGAAATTTAAAGGTTATTTAATCATCCATCGTTCTATTTACATTGTTAAAATATAGGGCGACTAAATTCCTTGTGTGAAGACATTATTGGATTAGTTTGTTAATAGTTATGTCATCCTTCCACTAGCCAGCCTCATTTTCTCTAAAATCATATCTCATGCTACCACATACAAAATGCGTGCGAAATTGTCAATTAAGTGTAAGAACAAAGGACAAGTTTTACACTTAGTTGACGCCTCATATTATGCATTAAGCTATTTTTCAAGATAAATTAAGAAATAATTTTTAGTAATAATGTTGTCCATAGATTTGTTGAAGGTAAAGTAGACAAAACTTCTAGGTTTGCCACTACACTGCCATTATGATAAATGTGCTTGAAAATTTCATTCAACCATCCACTGTAGAAGACACAAACTTGTGCTTCATGAGTAGGAAAAGCTTGAAGAGCAATTTCTACGGTTTACATTATTTTTGAATTTTTGTGTATTGCGACCTTAATTATCTTTTTCCTTACAATATTTAGTTATATTTCCTTCATATTGACATGAATTAATTTCATACTTATAATGCTTGATATTATTTATAACTTGTAGGATTATGCTATTAATACGAATTTTAAGATAAAGTACAATTTTTTTCTTTCATTCTTTACATGAAGGCTACATTTTTATAGTATATGAGCTTATTGTTTTTATCATTTCCACTTCGTATAACTTTCTCTAGAAGATGCAAGAAAAATTATATCATTCATGAATGAGACTATAGAGGCAAACAACAAATATTGTTTACTTGCATGTATGCTTGATGGAAAAATGTACATCATAAATCATAGTTTTGAATTGATCACGTCTTATGATTCACATATCCCCCGTCCCTTTATTATAGTCACGTTCTTGTAAAATCCAGCAAAAACTATGCTGATATCCAAAACATGGTAACTTTATAAGAAAAACTAACAAGAATGAAGAAAATATGATGAGAACATTTACTGTGAAGTAGCATCGAAAACAATGATGGTGACATTTTCGAGTTGAAGCTTCGCTCAGATCATACAAATTCGTTATAGCATATACATATTACGGACATGAACGATATCGAATCCATTAGTATAAAATATATAAGCTCTTATAATGAAACAGTGCATAAAAACAAAAAAATCTTAGAATGTGAACCACACTTGGTGGGATATACTGTATTGAAATATATATTGATACAATCTTAGAGTCTAGGATACACATGAACTTGTTACATGATTATCAAAGTATACAATAGATAAATACATTGTCAACTAGAGATAAGTACAAACAGAGAGAAAAGTAGAAACATAAGAGTTAGAGTTGAGATCGTTTATTATACCCTCGCAAGCTGACAGTGGTATCATGCACAGGAAGCTTGGAAAGAAGATATTGAAACCGGGCAGTAGACAACCCCTTGGTGAAGATATCGGCGATCTGATCTTTAGAAGATACATAAGAGACAATGATCTCCTTGCGCACCACCTTTTTCCCGAAAATAGTGATAGTCCACCTCTACATGGCTGGTTCGAGCATGAAAGACTGGGTTCGTAGCTAGCGCCAAGGCACTAATATTGTCGCACCAGAGAGTTGGAGAAGCTAGAGAAATACCCAGATCCTGAAACAGAGACTGGAACCAAAAAAGAGTAGCAGCGGTATATGTCATTTGACGGTACTCTGCTTCTGTGCTGGATCGAGAAACACCAACCTGCTTTTTAGAGCTCCAAGATAGTAAGTTTGTACCTAAATACACACAATAACCACCTGTAGACCGAAAATCATCAAGATCAGCGGCATAATCGGCGTCCGAAAAATGCAGTAAGATGCAAAGAACCCAATCTGTAAGTAATGCCATGAGTATGAGTGTGTTTGAGGTACCGAAGAATCCGTTTAATTGCCGCCCAATGAGTGGTTGTCGGCTGATGCATAAACTGGCAAACCTAATTAACTGCAAAAGCAATTTTCGACCGTGTAAGAGTGAGGTATTGAAGGGCGCCAACAATACTACGATATTGAGTAACATCAGAAAGAGGATCCCCGTCATGAACACTTAGACGCCAACCACTGGGCATGGGCTTATCATCAATCATCTGTGTGCGCTTCAATAAATCCAATATATACTTGGACTGAGTAATATGCAAGCCTTGAGATGTATGGTGGAATTCCATTCCTAAGAAATAATTGAGAGGACCAAGATCCTTTAAAAGAAATAAACCTCCTAAATCCACAATTAAAGTATCAATAGAAGATTGATGATTCCCTGTGATTAAAATATCATCCACGTAGATGAGTAAGAATATATGAATAGACCCTTGATGAAAAGTAAACAAAGAATAATATGATAGACAAGTTTTAAAACCCAAATGCTTTAAATAAGAAGAGAAGCAATTGAACCAAGCTCAGGGCGCTTGTTTGAGCCCATATAGAGAGCGTCGAAGTTGACAAACATGATTCGGATATTCTGGATCAACAAAACCAATAGGTTGTTTCATGTAAACATGTTCAGATAAAAATCCATGAAGGAATGCATTCTGAACATCCAGCCGTCGAATAGGCCAATTAAATTGAATTGAGAGTGCTAAAATCAATCGAATTGTAGAATGATTGACAACAGGGCTAAAGGTCTCCCCATAATCCAGCCCCTCTTTTTGATGAAACCCGTTAGCGACCAAACGAGCTTCAAATCTTTCAACAGACCCGTCGGACTTTCTCTTAATCCGGAAAACCCACTTGTTGGGTAAGATATTCATAGTGGGATTAGGAGGGACCAATACCCAAGTACCAGCCCTTTGTAAGGCGGTATACTCTTCAACCATTGCTTTTCTTCAACAGTCCTGTTTACTAGCTTGACTAAAACAAGTAGGCTCAATTTCATTACACTACAAGAAAAATATATTTGGGCAACGAAACTTTGGGTGACGAACCATTATTCCTTGCCCAAAAAACTTTAGGCGACGAATAAGCAAATTTGTCGCCTAATGTCATACATCTTTGGGCGACGGATGTGTTCGTCGCCCAAAGTTATTTTAGGCGACGGATACTATGTTCCTCGCCTAAATACACTTTGGGCGACGACATAATTTCGTCGCCTAAACACACGTGCCAAAAATGTTAGTTGACAAATAAATTGGGCGAGGAATATGCATATTCCTCGCCCAAAGTAACTTTGGGCAACGAACATGTATATTCCTCACCTAAAGTTACTTTAGGCTAGAAATATCTGTGTTCGTCGCTCAAAGGTACGTTGGGTGACCGTATGTTTCGTCGCCCAAAGCCATTTTGGGCGAGGAATTTTGTATGTTCCTCACCCAAAGTCTCATTCCCTTTTTTTTTGTACAATTATATGTATGTTATTCATACAATACAATCGTGTTTCCAATGATCCGAACCGTTCAATTTTTAATTCCTCATTGAAAGATCAGCATTGCAAAAAATTAGGATTATTGGAGATGTAAAAGTTATGTAACGGTGCTCGAATGTATGAACGATCAAGAATTTGGTAATACTAATCGATGGAGTAGATGAATTCCGATTTGGCCGATTTTTGCAGGGATGATCTTTGAATATAAACGAATAAAATGAATGACTCTGATTGTTGAAATTACATTGTAGTCTTCACAATTGTTGAATCGACAAAGTTTCAATGAAAAAGCTATAGAATTATACTCTTCAAGTGTATTTGTATGTAGAATATCACTTTTCTATTGTGTTTTTAACGATCCGAACAGATCATTTCTGAGGGCCCCACTCAAAGATCATCCATGCAAAAAATTATCTCAATTGGAGATGTAAAAGTTAGGTTTGTCGTTTAGGGTGTATGAACGATCGTGATTCTTATAATAATAATCGAACGGGTAGATGAACTCCGATTGAGCCGATTTTTTGCAGGGTTGATCTTTGAGTATGAACGTATATGATGAATGGTTTTGATCGTGATAATCACGTTGTGGTCTTCACAATTATTGAAGCTACAAGGTTTCAACGAAAGAGTTAATAGAATTTTATTCTTTTAAGTGTAAAAACCGTTCATTTATATGTATTACCTCATATGTCGATCGTGTTTTCAATGATCCGAACCATTTATTTATTAGTTTCTCACTCAAAGATCATTCCTCCAAAAAATTAGGTCAATTGGAGATGTAGAAGTTTGGTATCAGAGCTCGAACGTATGAACGACCATAGTTCATACAGAAAATTGTGTTTAGGCGACGAAATATAGCTTTGGGCGACGAACTCTCCGTCACCCAAAGTCAAAAATTTTGACGGGATGAAACGGTGCCCTAAAGTCAACGACTTTGGGCGACGAATATGATTCTGTCGCCCAAAGTAACTTTGGGCGACAAAATCATGTATTCCTCGCCTAAAGGTGCTTTGGGCGACGGAATCATGTTCGTCGCCCAAAGTCTTTCAATTTGTATACCAGCAGCTGGGTTTCAGTTTCACTCATCTCTCCCAACTTGATCTCTCAGCTCCTCCGATTCCTCTCTCGGCTGCGCGCGCGTCGTCCTTCCTCCTCCCTCCTTCTTCCTCCGTTGTCCCACCTCCCCCCTCCTCCCTCCTCCCTCCTTCCTCATCCCGAAAACCCACCCCCCCATCGTAAACCCATTCCCCCGNTAATATTTGACAATGATTTATTTTTTTGGTGAAGGAAAGATAGTGTTGCATTTGTTGTGAAGGATAATTGCATTTTTGGTGAGGTATGTGTTTAATCTATCTTTTAGTTAAGTTTTTGTATGATTTAGTATTTAATGTTTCATATATAATTGTATTAAACTTTTTTAGTGAATTAGTTTCTATGTTAAAATTAATTAAAAAATTGATTAGTTAGTTTGTATGTTTTTAAATGCTAAAATTTAATAGTTTGTTTGTATGCTTGTATATATATTGTTAGATTAATTATTGTTTAGTTTGTATGTTACATTTAATTTAGTTGTAATTGCAAAATTCCCGATAACGTAGTCCAGCACTCCTCGAGTATTGGGTTAAGTTATGTGGCACAAAGCCCCTGTGCGAAGTTATCAGTCGATAACTTTGTACATTCAACTAGTCGTGTGAAGTTATCAGTGGATAACTCTGTACACTAAACTTAAATTCACCTTAGACCCGTTCGAGAGTCTGTTGGACGCGCGCATGGATGCTTGGAGTGACTGCGCTCCAATATGATTCTTGAATTGTCCAAATTACCCATGGACAGTTTGGGAGTGCACAATTATGTGTTGTGGTTAGCGGTTCATGTGACGTGGTTTCGATCTGAGAAAATTTCGACAACATTTCCCTATGTGTTCTTCGAGTGCATACTAGATATTTGTTTTAAATATCTACGTCGTGCATTTGGAGAACCATAGGGAGATGCTGCCGAAATTTTTCCAGATCGAAACTACGTCATGAGAGCCAACAACCATGACATATATATGCATTCTCGAATGGGATAGGGCCCTTATCAGAGGCATAAGGAGACGAAGAAGGGTGAAAAATCTTTTTCTAATTGTCGTATAATATGAAAACAGGCATTATGGACCGACAGTGGATATGTACTACGAATCGTGTTAGTGATGAATATTTATATGGGATCGAGTCATTTATCCAAGTTGCACAGGAACATATCAATGCTCAGAATAATATAAAGTGTCCGTGCCAAAATTGTAACAACACTTTATGGAGGACAGTGCGTGAAGTCAAAATTCATTTGGTGAAATATGAGATGTCACACAACTATACGACATGTTATTATCATGGTGAACCGAGAGTTTATATTTCGACTTCCTCGGATGCTCGAACAATTCTGCAATCTACTGAATCTGTTGGTGATGATAATGACCAAGTGATGGGCATAATAAACGATGCTTATCCATATGCATCGCTTGATCACAAAGTCAATTAGGATGATACAGAGAGCGATAATATGGATGAAGATGATGGGTTGCCCGAAGTCCAAAGAGAAAAGTTTGATAAGTATGAGAGGTTGTTGAATTGTACTATGGTTGTAAAGAGTTCTCAGTGCTAACTGCTGTTGTGGAGTTAATGCATTGGAAAGTACTTAATCTACATTCGAATCGAAGTTATGATCAATTGATGGAGATTTTGAAACGAATACTTCCAAAGAACAATCATATACCTGAAACTCATTATCAGGCGAATAAGGTGTTGAAAGATGTCGGTTTGGGATATAAAAAAATTCATGCATGCAAGAATGATTGTGTATTGTTTTACAAAGAACACTAAGGGAAGGATAAATGCCCTGTGTGCAATGAGCCGAGATATAAGAACGAGTCTGTAGAGAGAAAGAAACAGATTTCGCAAAAGGTGTTGCGTTATTTCCCACTTAAGCTAAGATTACAACGATTGTACATGTCAACACATACTGCAAGTGACATGAGATGACACAAAGATAAGCGGGTTGAGGATGATGTGATGAGACACCCTGCAGACGGAAGCGCATGGAAAGAATTTGACAAGATATATTCGAATTTTGCAGCGGATCCACGAAATGTCTGATTAGGACTTGCTACTGATGGATTTAATCCATTTGGAAATATGAGCACATCTCATAGCACTTGGCCAGTGGTCGTGGTTCCTTATAATTTGCCTCCCTGGAAATGCATGAGAAAAGAATTCACAATTATAATGCTATTAATTTCGGGACCGCAATCCCCTGGCAAGGAGATCGATGTATATTTGCGGCCGTTGATTGATGAGCTAAAAGAATTGTGGCAAAATGGTGTGCCGACATATGATAAGTCCACCAGAACAATGTTTTCCTTGCATGAAACAGTCATGTGGACAATAAATGATTTCCCAGCTTATGGGAATCTATCAGGCTGGAGCACCAAGGGTTATATGGCATGCCCTACTTGTAATAAAGATATAACTTCCGCTTGGCACAGTGGTAAAGTATGTTATATGGGCCACCGAAGATAGTTGCCAAGGGATCATAAATGGCGTCACAATAAGGAGACCTTTGACGAAAAAACGAAGATGGGCGTGAAACCTAAACAATTTTCTGGTGATGACATCTTGGGGCAGTTGAATAACTTAGAATTTGGTCGGATTGGTAAACATCCCTCTAACAAAGAACGAAATATGCCAAGGCCACCTGCACATCTAAATTGGACGAACAAGTCGATATTCTTCGAGTTGGAGTATTGGTCCAAGTTGAAAATCAGGCACAATCTCGATGTAATGCATATTGAGAAGAACGTGTGCAAAAGTTTGGTGGAGACAACTAAGGCTCGACAAGATTTGCAAGAAATAGGCATCAGTAAACATTTGTGGTTAACGAAGAAGGGTGATAAAATGATAAAGAAACATCCATTTTATGCAGTGAAGCCTGTGGATAAGAAAGAATCCTTAAAGTTTCTTGCATCGGTCAAATTTCTAGATGGATATGCGGCCAATATCTCACGCAATGTGAAAATCGACCTTGGAAAAATTTTGGGCTTGAAAAGTCATGATTGTCATGTTTTATTGCAACGGCTGCTTTCGGTGGGTATTCGAAAATTTTTGCCCGAAGATATGGTTGAACTGATTGTTGGGTTGTCAAGGTTCTTTCAGCATATATGCGCTAAGACGTTGCGTGTGTCGGATGTGTCAAAATTGAAAGATGAGATTGTGTACATCCTATGCAAATTTGAACAAATATTTCCACTGGCCTTTTTTGATATAATGATTCACTTGATGATACATTTACCGCAAGAGGCAATTCTTGCTGCACCGGTCAATTATCGGTGGATGTACCCAATAGAAAGGTAATAATTCCTAAACTTTTTTGTTACTATTCTCTAAGTTTAGCTTTATGTTACTCATAAAAGTTTTCTCACTATGTACTTACATTTGCAGAATGTTGGGTAATTACAAAAGGTACGTCCGAAACAGGGCACGCTCCGAAGGCTCCATAGCGGAGGCATACATTGCAAATGAATCCATCACCTACTGTGCAATGTATCTCAGCAGTGTTGAGACGTCATTCAATCGGCCCCAACGCAACGATGACGGTGGTGAAAAAAATGAGACACTTTTCGTCTTTTCTCAAATTACACGACCATTTGGCGAAGCCCCTAAACCAGCTGTTGAATTCTCGAAACACGATATGGAGGTGGCTCATTGGTTCATACTCAATAATTGCGAAGAAGTTGACTCCTTACGCATTGAGCATGAGGAACTAATGAATCGCGACTATCCAAGATGGGACAAGGAACATGTACAGAAAAAGCATCGGAAATTGTTTCCTAAATAGTTTAAGGACCATGTAAGTGATTACTAACAATAATGATCAGTTCGTTCATGTGTTTGTATGTTTTTTGTAATATATTAATTACATTTTCTTTTAACAGATGGAAAAGCTGACTGATGATAATTCGCCATTATACAAGGAGTTAATGAGTTTGGCGAGTGACATTCAATGGGTTGAAACGTTTTCCGGATGTAATGTGGATGAAGTTAAGTTTTTAACTGTAGAACGAGATGACATCTTGAGCACTCAAAATAGCGGGGTTTGTGTAGAGAACTTGGAGACTGGCACGGTAGATTTCTACGGCAAGTTGATGAGTGTACACCAAGTGTTGTACTCTCATCGTTTCCAAGTTGTGTTATTTAAATGTCATTGGTTTAATACAGACCTGAATACGAACAACAGTATTAAACTCGATTATGACTTAATATCTGTGAACACAAACACTCGATGGTATGAGAATGATCCATTTATTCTTGCCATAATGGCGAAACCAATATGTTATCTGGATGATCCTAAGTCGGGTGTGGATTGGAAAGTAGCTCAGATGATTCAGAATCAAAATATATGGGATATTCCAGAAAAGGAAAATCAGGATGACGTGGTCTATCAAGAGGATTCATCTTTGACCATACCCAATCCATACAACAATGATGTTATCATACAACAAGTCGAGATACATGACGTTCCTCCAATTGAGATCGATGCCTTATCAATTGATCTTGGGCCACTTACTTGAATTGATGTTAATGATTTCATCGATGATGATGATGATGATGATGATGATGATGATGATGATGATGATGATGATGAAGATGAAGATGAAGATGATGATGTTGATAGTATCGATGATGATGATGATGATGATCAAATGAGTATTTCTAGTGGTGATTCAGATTAGTAAGTGATAATGGTGATTCAGATTAATAAGTGATAATAATGATTCACATTAGTAAGTCATTACTTTAGTTTTCTTTTTGACTAACATAAATATTTATTGAATTGTGCAGATGAGTTTGATCTCGAACATGGGTGGATCTCGGAGGTCCAGTTCAGCATCCATGTTCGCCCTTGCAACCCAGCCCGCCCCTGCAGTACAGCTTGGCCTCATAGTCCAGGGCAAATTGACCCCGGCAATAGCCCCAGATCTCTCATCGAGTATTGGATCTGCTTTTCCGTCAGCACGGAGAGCCTGATGTGGTCACCGTTATGGTGTATATGATAATGTTGCGTCATCCACTCGTACTGCCTCATCATCAGAGAGTAAGAAAAATATTTTCACAGCACTTGTGTTTAGGTTTAATTTTATTTAGATGTTATAATATTACTATGAAATTAATATGTTATATTTGCTTTTCTAGATACCAAAACTACGAGGGGGATAAGTAGAGGGTTGAAGGCGTTTCGAATCATGCGCACGACGAACGAGAGGATTCGAATCGTTCTTAAGCAAGATCACCTACGACCGAGCAAGGAGGTCCATAGTACTTTCGCTTCCTTTGTCGGGGTGATTATCCGTGCCGACTGCCCTATGCTTTTCCCCAGTTGGGAAAAGGTTGATGACGCCATCAAGAGGAGCATTATGGGCTCCATTTCAGAGAGTATATTTCGATTAATACAAAATGATGAATTTGATCATTCATAACAATTTAATATTTATTTTTTTTAGGTTAACTATGACATTCGGATGGAGGATCCGGATGTAGCTAGGTATATGGAGAAGTTATTGAGAAAAGTTTACACACAATGGAAGCACGAGCTGGACAGGGAATATAACATGTTTGGATCGGCATATGAGGCATTGGTCAGCCATCCTCCGAAGATGGCATCTCTGCTTGATCAGTGGCAGTGGTTGTGCACTCATTTTCAAAGTCCGGAATTTTTGGTATGTTATATCATTTTAAGACTTCAAAAATCTTTTTTCTTATGTTATTCCTTTATCGTATATGCACTAATGCATTTACAATTTGCTTAATATTTAACAGAAAAAGTCGAATGCCAATCTTAAGAACCGGAAAGCGCCCGCAAGTATTGATCATCATGGTGATTCCATGCCATTCTCATACCGAGTGGAGTCGTATCGTCAGGTGCGTCATTATTTAATTTAATATATATATTCCTTAGTATTGTTTGAGTTTTTGTCAACATTACAATCTTTTTCAGATTGGTTCGCAATTTCCAGAGCTCGACAACTACGGGGATGTTTATGGCCGACCCAGCAACGACAAGGGCATGGCGAAGCACGTTAGTTTTTTATATTTTAGTTTTATTTCACAATTTTTAATATTTGTATTTGATTTCCTAATTTCTAACTTGTGTATAACCTTTTGAAGGCTAAGATGCTCGCTAAGAAGGCGAGTTATTTGGAGGAGGTGGCCAGCCAGTACCCTCCGGACACTCCGTTGGAGTCGATCCCAGTCCCTGATCGCGATGCCGGTCTTCGTATTATGACGGAGACACTGGGTGTTAGGCGTGGTAGGGAGATACGCGGAATGGGAGCGGGTCGGGTTCGTGATCTCAGCGCCAGGTCTTCGTCTCAACCATCTGCAGAATTCGTCAACCTGTACACTGAAGTGCAGCTGTTGAGGGGTCAGCTAGAAGAATCAAGAGCGGCATATGCACAGCAGACGAGTAAGGTGCATCAGATGGAGCAGATGTTTGGCCAGTTGGCCAGGATTGTACTTGGGTTTGTGCTGCCACCGAATATTGACCAGTGCATGCCAAACTCCTCCACCGGTGCCGATGATGCTACTGACCTAGGGGGCCATTAGCGATTGTATGTACCGATTATATTTGCATATAGTATTAAATTATTCCTACTTTGTATGGATATATAAATTTATTAATTTTGTTTTATATAGATTTTGAATAAAGAATTTTATTTTTAAATATTAAATTCAAATATATAATCTAAATAAATTAATTTTTTTTTTTAAATAATTATGTTTAGGCGACGAATAATTTCGTCGCCCAAAGCATGTTTAGGCAGTCGCCTAAAGAGAGTTTGGGCAACGGACAAATTGTTCGTCGCCCAAAGCATGTTTAGGCAGTCGCCTAAAGAGAGTTTGGGCAACGGACAAATTATTCCTCGTCCAAAGTACGTTTAGGCGGCGGAATTGTTCGTCGCCTAAACATACTTTGGGCGATGAACTACTTATTCCTCGCCCAAATTATGGTTAGGCGACCAAATTGTTCGTTGCCTAAACATGCTTTAGGCGAGGTATAAGTAGTTCGTCGCCCAAAGTATGTTTAGGCGACGAACAATTCCGCTGCCTAAACCTACTTTGGGCGAGGAATAATTTGTCCGTCGCCCAAACTCTCTTCAGGAGACGAACAAAATTCGTCGCCCTAGGTATCTTTGGGCGACGAAATTTACTTGTTCGTCGCCCAAAGTCTTGGGCGACCAAACTGTCGACGAAGAGAGTTCGTCGCCCAAAAGTTTGGGCGACGAAATTTGACTTTAGGACAGGAACTATGTTCGTCGCCCAAACCCTTTTTCCTTGTAGTGTTAGGAACAATATTAACATGCAAAGCATACTTAGAATTTGGTTTAATTATGCCATCCTTGGAATGAGTGTTGAGAGATTGTACCTGAGATGTATTAGATGCAAGTAGTGCAAGAGATAATTCTTGGGAGATAGGGTGCACATTAGAAGAAATAGTGGGGGAATTAGGCACAAAGTGACTTACCGAAGTGGGCGGCATGGACTGTGTAGGGGAAGTAGGAGCACTGCGAGATTGCATGATAGGCAATGGTGTGACATTGGAGGCTGGAGAAGAAAGCAATCTCACAGGTGGTGTCTGTTGGCAAGTGGGACTAGCAGCCACATGATGAAGTTGGTGAGGTGTCATAGTGGTAGAAGAGGAAGCAAGTGGCGGCATAAAGGACTCCACTACAAGTTGGGCACCTGGACTTGGAGAAGAAAAGTGCACCCCTGTAGCTTGAGCTTTAATGGTCTCCCAAAAAGGAAAGCTAAGTTCATCAAAAATTACATGACGAAATTGAAGTTTATTTTTATTATATGGACGAATATAAGGAAAACAACTACAACCAAAAACTTTTAAAAATGAATAATTAGGAAGTCGATGAAATAGATGTTCATATGATTCATTGGTTAAAACACGTGTGGGTAAACGATTTATGAGATACACAGTAGTGTGAAGAGCCTCAACCCAATATGAGCTTCGCAGGTTGGCGTGAGCCCTAAGTGTAAGAACAGTTTTGACAATATGGTGATGTTTACGCTCAACCAAACCGTTTTGTTCCGGATGATGAGGGCAAGATAAACAGTACATGATGCCATGATTGGTTAAAAATTCTTGAAATGATTTATTAACATATTCATTGCCCCCATCAGTTTGAAAAGCTTTAATAGAAGCTGAGAACATATTTTCCACCAGCTTTTTAAAAGTCACAAAATGAGAAAAGACTTCAGATTTCATATGTATGCATGGGATATATCCAACAATAACGAGAGTAATCATCAACAAAAATAACATAGTATTTAAACCCATAAATAGAATAACTTGGAGAACTCCAAACATCAAAGTGTATTAATTGAAGAGGAAAATCAGAAATACTGGAAGATAAATTAAATGGTAGTTTAATAGACTTGCCCAAAGGACAAGAGGAACAAATTGACATCCTAGTAGAGCCAGATATTGGCAATTTACTTTTAACAACTAAGGTGCGAAAAATTGGAGAATACGAGTGACCAAGCTGAGAATGGCAAATATCACTGTGGACGCGAACTCCTAAACCTGCAAAAAGACTCCTGGAAGAGATTGAAGAGGTGGAAACTGGAAAGGGATAGAGACCATTAACACTCTTGCCTTAGAAAGGCAACATCCCCGTCTCCAAGTCCTGCAAACAAAAGAAATCGGGGAAAAATGTGTAGTAGCAGTTGTTATCTTTAGAAAACTTGTGAATAAAGACAAGGTTACTAGATGCTTATGGACAATGAAGAACATTAGATAAAACAAATGGATGATCAAAGAGTAAAACAGAAGAATGCCCAATATTTTTAATGTGCAAACCTGATCCGCCAAGAACACCATTAACACTATCTGCACCTTGATACTCTCGGGAAATCATCAAATTACCTATGTCCATAGTTATATGGGCATTTTCTCCTGTGTCAGTAAGCCATGGAGCAGGTGCAACAAGAGCAGTCAACTTGGAAGTAGGCACATGACCTTTGCAGGCCATGTTCATTCTATTGTAGCAGTCAATGGCTAAGTGACCATTGCGACCACATATCTGGCATTGAAGGCGACCACCTGGAGTAGAAAAGGAGGGCGAACCCAAGGTAGTAGATGAATTTGCACTAAGATAAGAACCAAGAACACCCATGGTTGAAGAAGGAGCAGACGTGTTTGCAAAAGATAGATTAGAACCACGCCCGCGACCTCGAAACGAAATACGACTACCACCGCAACGCCCAAAAGGAAAGGCGCGAGTACGAAAACCACCTCTGTGATTACGGGCAGCAGTCATAGCAGAAACACCAAGATCAGTTTGGGGAACATGATGCTATCTTCTCCTCCATTCTCTCTCACAGTCTCTGCAACTTGAAAGCTTTCAATCGCCATTTTCTTCTCGTCGTCCCCATTTGTCTGTTCTCGTCGTCTCCATTTGTTTCTTGTCATCGTCTCCAATAGCTAGGTTAGTGCTCTATGCTTCTCTCTCTCTGTCAAAATTTCCTAAATTTTTTATTTAGGGTTCCTAAATTTTGTATATCTGTGAGTGAGGCCGGGCTTTCTGTTTGAATTTTGATTTCTGTTTGGGAATTTCATCTTAGTACGTTAATTAGTGCTTGCTGATATCAATTGAGTTTCTATTGAATTTGTGGGTTTGTTATTATTAATGTGAAAGAACCAAATATCATGTTGTTTTGACTCAGGTCAAGAACTGCTTTGTTGTTGCACAAAAAAGATGCGTGAATTGAGTGTTTCCCATAATTGCTTTACGATTCTAATTATAAATATGGTGGGTTGTTGCTAGGGAGTGATGTTATATGTGCAGGACTTATTCATTGTGTTGCAATTCATATGGGTTTTGGATAATTGGATTGAATGTTTATCTTGGCAATACATGATTGATGAATAAAATTATCTGTTATGTCATCTATTTGCTATTGTTGGTATTTTTTAGTGATTCAAAGCTGCAGTTTGGTTTATTTTTAGCAATCTTTTGGTTATGGAAAAATGGAAACCGAGTCATCTCAAACGCAACGCAATCTTCTGCCTGATCTAAAGAGACAAGTTTGGTCATCATAGGAGAATGTTAATTTGGTCATCACTTTTAACACTAGTTCGTGTTTATTGTCTAATCTGTGAGCTTTCCTATATAGAATTTGAGTCTATTATTCAAACCAAGTACTTATATACAGATGAGGAAGAAGAATGACTCAGGAGTTAAGGTTGTATGGAATGAGCATAATATACCTTTATTTTGTGACCTTTGTATCAAGGAGGTTACGGCAGGATGCCATCCTACTACTCACTTTGAAAAGGAAGGATGGGAAAGTTTGAGGATCAATTTTGCTAAAGAGACAGGACAAGAATTATCTAAATCACAATTGAAAAATAAGTGGGATATACTTAAAGAACAATGGAAATATTGGAAAGAATTAAAAGGGAAGGAAACTGGTTTGAGGTGGAATCCCAAACTTGGTACTGTTGATACTTCTAACGATTGGTGGCAGAGTAAAATTCAGGTGTGTAAATTTTTCATTTATTATCTTTTTGCTATATAATCATGAATTTGTCTTAAACTGACTTCAGTACATACCATTGCTTTCTTTGATTTGGGATTGATTACTATTACTTATAATGATGCATTTAGACTCAATAAAATGTTTAATTAGCTGATGATATTAACCATAACTGAAATTCCTGAAATATGATTAATATATCATATATAATTATATGCTTATTGGACATAGTAAAGGTCCGAGCCACCTTTCATGAACCTCTTGCTTTTCCATCATGTAGTGTCTTTGATCCTTGGTTTTATGTTTAGTTGAAAAAAATACTGAGCATTTGTAGATAGATAAAAAACATGGATTGGTTCCATTGCGTTATATGCTGAACTTGAATGATCATCATGCCTTTAGTGCCCTCTCTTATTTTTGTTGCAACTTTTTGTATGGGAAATGGGTAACATTGGTATTTTAAGATTCTGTTTGCATTCTGGGTTTGTAAAGTGTAGACCATTATCTTTTCTGCTTTTAAAATAGAAGTTATTTGCCTGACATATCGCTGCCCTGCAATCCACATCTTCAAAGGGAAAAAATCTTGGATAACCCTTCATTCACATTCAACCCTTATGCTAGTTGTATACAGTGGTTGTGTCAAGAAAAATACACTATCTGGGATATTAAACCCATCAACCCGACACTTCCCCCACCATTCATTTCCAATTAGATTTTGTTTCTTATATAGTACTAATTGATGATAGTGCAGACAGATCAATCTCAATCATGAATTCATTTATTATCTTTTTCTATATAATCATAAATTCATTGTCTTTTTTCTATATAATCATGACTTTATTGTCTTTTTGCTCTATAATCATGACTTTATCTCTTTGATATGTAGAAAAACAAGAAGTATGCACAATTTCGTAAAAATGGCATTAGTCCTGATATGGAGCATAAGCTTGATAGGATGTTTATGAACATTGTGGCCACTAGCCAACATGCTTGGGCACCCTCATTTGGTGTACTTCCGTCTGAAAATCAAGCAGCATCGAATGGTGATGATATTGCACTCGAAGGTTGTAACGACCTGATCCAAATTTTCACAAGAAATTTAAATTTTTATTTAACTATGTTTTTAAGGGATTTATAAAAGATGTTGGATTGTATTTTAAAGATTTTGAGATTTATTTGGAGAATAAAAAGAGTTTTGATTTATTTATTTTTGTTTAATTTAAGCTTGACCAAAAGTTGACTTTTAAAATGAATGAGTTTTTGATTTTGACTTTGGGTCTGTTAGATAGGTNGCTCACCAGTCGACTCCTCGCCCGGCGCCAACACAGCCCAGCACCTCCTTGCGTCGGCCAGCCACCACTGCGACACGAACCGCGATTGAAAGCCAGCCCACTTCCGCCCCTTTTCTTCGGCGATTCCGGCCATCTCCGGCCTCCGTTCGGCTTGTTTTCAGGCGAGACAACCGTGGCTCGTGACGATCCGGCGGAGGATCGAAGTTAGGGCTATCACAGTGAATGGACTCTTGTCTCTTTAAATGATTTATGAAATTCGTGATTTATTCTATTTATATAAATTTTAATTGTGAAATAGAAGTTTGAATAGGCTTTTGGTTTTCTAAAGAATTCATGAAAATTTCATCAATCATTTCACACTAAATACCTTGGGAATTTTATCTTGGGATTTGATCATTGGCATTAAATGTTGGATTTCAAATAAGTTTTATTGTTGGAAGTTTGAAAGGAAATTAGTTTCTTATTTTTATACATATGGACTATTTCATATTTTAGCCTATGGTCAAATATTTGATTGGTTTTATGTGTTTTGAATAAGATTTATTAAGGAACTATTTTACTAGTTCTGCTTATGCATTATGGATTGAGGATTTAAAGTTTATGGGAACGATAAAGATATTTCTATCTGTGAGAAAATGATTTTATGATTTGGTTATGGAAAAATGGTTTTCAAACCACCTTTGCAGTACCCTCCAGGTTATCAGATACATAGGTATTTGAGACCCATCACGGCACACATATAGGCTTTGGGCCGTGTGTCGGGGTGCTTCGCCCTTTGGGGGCTACTCTGCGTGCACGTATGACCAGGATTGCCTGCACGTGTTGGATTTACTCCACACGTGTGTATGGCCAGGATATTGCCTGCACGTGTTGGATTTACTCCACACGTGTGTATGGCCAGGATATTGCCTGCACGTGTTGGATTTACTCCACACGTGTGCATGGCCAGGATATTGCCTGCCTGTACGATGCAAGAATTCCGCACAGGTGTATGGCCAGGTTATTCAGGGTATATAGCATGGTGGAAAATGAAATCGTTATTTTCAAGAGTTTGAATATGGATTTTAAGCGAGAACTACTTTTCGAGATTTATAATGATTTCAATTTTATTATTTTATGACTTTGTTAATTTAGACGGTTGGTTATTGAAAAATGTGTTTGAATTACCTTTTCCACGAGTTCCATTGATTTTATAATTTTCTCAAGCTTAAAAATGATTTTAAAACTGGGGGATTTCAAAGAGCGACGTGAGGTTTTAGAGTTAAAAGATTTTTAGACTTGAATTCATTTCCATTTAACTGTCCACTCACTGAGCCTATCTCACCGTTTTCTTGTTTTGTCTTAAATTGTCCCCCCAGGTAATAGCTTTGGTGGAGGTCGAGCCAAACACGTCGAGGCATAGCATCCATTTTCCATTTTCGGACCTTGTAGGTGCCATTTAATTTTTGTAAAAACTTCTTGTAATAGATTAGTGGCTCTGATAACCACTCCTAAGGTTTAAGTGGGTTTTCTTTGAAATTGTTGGGTCTGAGACCCCTATTTGGTTGTGGTAGAGGTGGTTGCTGTTTAGAAGTGCTTTTTAACAGGTCTTGAAATTTCTGGGTTAGTCCATTTTCAGGGGAGGTTCTGCCGAATTTTCGGTAGGATTTTCCTTGATTTTGGATTCCCGCAGAACCTCTCCGGTTTTCAGGGTGGAATCCGGGGGCGGTCTTGTCAAAGGTAGTGGTGACTCCGATGATACTCACACAATGGAAACCACACAAGTTACTGAAAGTTCTTCATGGAAGAGAAAAAGAAAAGCAACTAAATTAAGAGAAGAAAGGCAAAGGAACTTTTACAAGAGGGGGAAAAGTAGGAGGTGCTGCGAAATTGTCACAACAAATTGATCGAATGGTTGACGCAATTGAAACTAGGAGTACTGCTACTTCAGTAATGCATGCAACCTCACAAGCTAGTAGTATTCCTGAAGTGATGAAGGTAGTCTCATCTTTATCTGGGGCAGAGGCCGAGAGCAGTTTGTGGTTCTATGCGACTGAGTTATTTATGAGTCAAGAGAGGAGAGAGATGTTCACTACTATTGAAGATCCATACATCAAGCTTCAGTGGCTTAATTATATGATGAAAAAATATGCTAACTAGTTGCATGTCTACTATGAAACTTATTTATATTATGTTGTTTGAAACTTGGTTGATTGCAGTTTTGTTTGATTTTTATTTGGATATTAGTATATGTTTGGAACTTGGATTATTACAATTTGTTTGACTATAATTTGGATATTAGTATGGTTGGAACTTGATTAGTATTATATGTTTAGTTGTTTTTTTTTTTTGGTTCCTATTGTTCATGATGGAAATATGGATTGATGATAAATAAATCTTAAATTTGCAGGTTATTTTCTAATGAGGAGGAGTTTAACCAAGCTATATGTCTTTGTGTTCGCACTATTGAATATTATTATGAAAAATATATTCATAAAGTTCCTTGTATGGTTTCTTCCCAAAAAGGAAATATTTGGTTGAGGGAGCTATTAGATGGGAATGAACGTTAGTGTCATGATATGTTTAGAATGGATAAATATGTGCTTTCTAAATTGTGTACTGATTTGGAAACTCATTATGGGTTGAAAGGTTCAAGGAGAATGAGTGCTGCTGAGATGTTGGGAATGTTTTTGCACGCTCTAGGACATGGGGTAGGAAATAGGTTAATTTAAGAATGCTTTCAACATTCCGGTGAGACCGTGAGTAGATATTTTAGTGTCTTACTTGATTGTGTATGTCTTATGGCAATAGATATCATCAAACCTTCGGAAGATGAGTTTAACGGTACCCCTAAAGAAATATTGAGAGATCCTATATATATGCCTCATTTTAAGGTAATAATTTGATCTAGTAATTTATGATTTTTCTTGTTAATTAATTATTGTTAGTTAAGTTACATGTATTGAGAATTTTATCTTTGCATCATTTGTAGGATTGTATTGGTGCTATTGATGGTGTAAATGTACATGCCTCGATACCTCCTCAAGATCAAGTACCATACATTGGCAGGAAAGGGATACTGACTCAAAACATAATGGTTGCATGTAATTTTGACATGCAATTCATATTTGCATGTGCAGGTTGGGAAGGCAGTGCACATGATACAAGAGTATTCATGTCGGTTTTACAAAATGATGCTTTAAACTTTCCTAAACCTCCAAATGGTAATATTATAATTTCAATATTATAATGTTGAACTTTCAATTTTATAGTTTAAAATTACAATATAATTAAACATATAATGTATTTGACAGGTAAATATTATCTTGTGGATGCTGGGTATCCACAAATGATTAGGTATTTGGGACCATATAAAGGTGAACGATATCATCTTCTAGATTTCCGCAAGGGTAGCCAACCAAGAGGTTCTAGAGAGATATTTAACCACGCGCACTCTTCCCTTAGGAGTGTCATTGAGCGTACTTTTAGAGTGTGGAAAAAAAGGTGGAAGATTTTAAGGGACATGCCCAATTACTCGTTCACGAAGCAAGTTAAAATTGTCATTGCAACTATATATGGCACTTCATAACTACATATAAAGGCATGCCAACCGTGATATACATTTTAATGAAAGTGAGGATGACCCAAATGATATCGGAAGTGAGGAGGCAAATCATATTGAGAATTATCATATTACCCAGGGTTCGGAGCACAAGAGATAGAGCAACTGAGAAATAACATTGCAACAAGTTTAATTCATGCATCCATTTAGATGTTTTAATATGTATTTGTTATTATTTCCAATATTTTTAATTCTTATTTTAAATTGAAAAAGATGTTGAATGTTAGTTATAGTTTTTTGTTAGATAATATTATATAGTTATGTTTTCAAATATCAAACAAATGAGAGACATGTGTCAGTTTAGACCTCATACATATTATTCATATCCTTGACATATAAAGGATGTATGGCTTACATGTATACATGGTGCATATGAAGGGGTTTGACCTTGAGATGGAATCAATTAATACTGAACTGGACCTTCCAATTAATAAAGCAAAATAGACCTTTGTGATATTTTAAAAAAATAATAGGAATACATCTTTATTAACTTGTTTTTTTGGGCAAAATGAAAGTTAATATTAATTTGTAAAAAAAAAAAAATTGAAAAACAAGCGAAAAGCACTTTTTTTTTTTTTTTCCAAACAAATGAGTAGAAAACATTTTCAACTATAACATGTCAATTCTAGTCATTATAAACATCTACATCACTTTTACATGAAAATTTACCAAACACTATTGCTTTGCTTCATAGCTACTTTTACTTCACAGCACTTTTGAAAACACAATTTACCAAACACTAAACTGCTTTGTTTCACAGCTAGTTATACTTCACAGTAGTTTTAATTCACAGCTAATTATTTTCACAACGTTACCAAACACACCCAAGCAATGCCTCCAAATCATCATACGTAATAGGCGTGTCCCTGGCCTGCGCAGAACTCACAGTCCTGCCTTGGAAAAGCATCCTCCCCATCTCCAAGTCCTGCACACAAAAGAAATCCGGGAAAAATGTGAAGTAGCAATTGTTTTCTTTAGAAAACTTGTGAATAGAGACAAGGTTACTAGACGCTTGTGGACAATGAAGAACATTAGATAAAACAAATGGATGATCAGAGAGTAAAACAGAAGAATGATCCGCCAAGAACACCATTAACACTATCCGCACCTTGATACTCTCGGGAAATCGTCAAATTACCCATGTTCGTAGTTATATGGACATTTGCTCCTGTGTCAGTAAGCCATGGAGTAGGTGCAGCAGAGGATGGTTGTGCAACAAGAGCAGTCAACTTAGAAGTAGGCACATGACCTTCGAAGGCCATGTTCATTTTGTTGTAGCAGTCAATGGCTGAGTGACCATTGCAACCACATATCTGACATTGAACCGACCGCCTAGAGTAGAAAAAGAGGGCAGACCCGAGGTAGTAGACGAATTTGCACCAGGATAAGAACCAAGAACACCCATGGTTGAAGAAGGAGCAGACGTGTTTGCAAAAGATAGATTAGAACCACGCCTGCAACCTCGAAAAGGACTGCGACCACCACCGCGATGCCCAAAAGGAAAGGCGCGAGTACGAAAACCACCTCTGTGATTACGGGCAGCAGTCATAGCAGAAACACCAAGATCAGTTTGGGGAACATGNCTTTCTCTCTCATCTCATTAACTTGCTACCTGCTGGCCCATAAGTTTTTTTCTTAACCGTTAGATCAACATTTACTGATCTAACGGTCAAAAGCTTGAAGGCATCTAATGCCTGCAGTTATGTTAGAATTTTCGTGATAACAGAGACCAGATCAGGGTCAGAAACCGGAGCACCAGAGATAGACAAGGTATCGGCTATGGCATTTATACGATCAAGATAATCAGAAATGGATAAGTTACCATGAGTAGTGCGTAAGAGTTCACCTCGTAGTTCTAGAATTCTATTTTGACTGGGAGAAGGAAACCGTTTAGCAAGAGATTTCCACACATCTCTGGCCGAGTTGAAGCGAGTAACAGTGCCAAGAAGAGGCTCACTCAATGATCCATTAATCCAGGATAGCACAAGTTGATCCCTTTAAATCCACTCCTCGAAAGCTGGATTCACGGCATTAGAATCCTTGCCAGTATTGGGGTCCACTAGGAAGGCTCTGAGGCAGGGATTAGAACCATCGATGAAGGACATCAGATTTCAGCTCTTAATAAGAGGAACGATTTGATCCAGACAGGACGGATAATTCTTACGATCAAGTTTGACATTGACTGTCGTAGGAGTTGATAAGGACAGTGGAGCAAGCTGGGTGGTACTGCTTGATGAGCCACTACCAGAAGGAGCGACAACATCAGTCGAAGCAGAAGTAGTCATGATGCGACTCGAAAAGAAATGAGAAGAAAACGAAAAGGAAGAGAACTAGGCTCGTTTGGTATCCTACTCAAATTTTTTTTTTCAAAAATTAAGATTTTTTTTTTTAATCTGAGTTTTCAAAATCAATTTTTAAAATTTAAAAACTTGTTTGGTATGAAATTTAAAAACAATTTTTAAATTTAAAAAATGATGACAACTAAGAAAGAAGAAAGTGTAAAAAAAAAATTGAGAAAAACGATGTTTTATCATTTTTAAAAAGAGGCATGTTTTTGAATTTTTTTCTAAAAATTGTTTTTGAAAATGGACTACCAAACACATTTTCTTAACTAAAACTTGTTTTTTTGTTTTCGAAAAAATAAAAAAAGTTTTTGAATAGAATACCAAACAGACCCTGAACTTGAGTTATCGTTGGACTCAAAGCTCTGATACCATAAAAACTCTTAGAATGTGAACCACACTTGGTGGGATATACTTTATTGAAATATATAGTGATACAATCTTAGAGTCCAAGATACACATAGACTTGTTACATGATTATCAAAGTATACAATAGATAAATACATAGTCAACTAGAGATAAGTAGAAACATAGGAGTTAGAGTTGAGATCGTCTATGATTATCATATGCATGTACTATACTACCATCAATGTCTTTCTAATATATTCATCTTAAAACATGCTTGTTGACATGCCTTTTTGGTCTCAAATTCTATAAAAATTAACATAGCATAAACTTTCTCCAGTTTGATAATCATGCTTTATATTAGCTTATCGAACAATTCTGAAATGTGGAAAAAAAAAATGTTGTCAAAGCCTTATCTAGCTTTAGTTTCTTTATACAGTTTACGAATAATAAAAAAAAAAAAAAAAGCTTAATTATCGATTTACCATCCAAAACTGTAATTCATTCCCATATTGCCACCTGAAAAAAATTGTCCAAAATTACCACCTGTAACTTATATCTGTGTCTCATTTTACCTTATTCCGTCAAAAATTCCGTTAAAAATGCTGACTTGGCCGTTAATGCTGACGTGGTGTGTTGGATGTGCGCCACGTGTCACATCTTTGCTTTTATTTTCGGATTTTTTTATTTTTTTATTTTTATAAACTTTGAAAATTAATTAAAAATAGTTCTAAACTCATAAAAATACACAGAAAATTCCTACAAACTCGTCTTGACTAGTACTAATTGGGGTCAAAATACCAATTTTTTTTCTCTAAAAGTTTCCAAAAAATTTGGGAAGTCCAAATTTATTTCTAGAAAATTAAAATAAATTTCCCTCTATTAAATAAATTCTAGAATTTTCAAAAATATTTTAGAAATTACCAAAAGCCTGTTTCAGAGAGTTATTTCGAGACTTTATAAAAATTTTAGAAATTTTCTAGAATTTATTTTATAGAGGGAAATTTGTTTTCCTCTAAGACCGAGAGGTCTTTTGGGTAGAAAATGTTTACGAGAAAAGTATTGTTAGTTTTTAGAAGACTAATGTGTAGACCTCATATTTTTTGGAATTCGGCAGATTATCCTATGAATTTCCAAAGAATCTAGAGTATTTTAATTTTCTAGAAATAAATTTGGACTTCCCAAATTATCTTGAAATTTTTAGAGGGAAAATTGGTATTTTGACCTCATAGTAAATTAGTACTAGTCAAGACGAGTCCGTACGAATTTTCTGTATATTTTTCTAAGTTCGGAGCTATTTTTAATTAATTTTCAAAGTTTATAAAAATAGGAAAATAAGAAAATACAAGAAAAAATGTGACACGTGGCGCACATCCAGCCCGCCACGTCAGCAATAATGGCCAAGTCAGCATTTTTAACGGAATTGTTGACGGAACAAGGTAAAATGGGACACGGATGTAAGTTATAGGTGGTAATCTGGGACAAAAAAACTTTCAAGTGGCAATATGGGAATGAGTTATAGTTTTGAGTGGTAAATCAATAATTAAGCCTAAAAAAAATATTGTCAAGATACTTTATCTCAACTTAAAAGAATATCCTCAATCTCATCTACCTCGATCAACNGAACTCTGCATGGGATTGAATGATAGGTCTACTGCATCCTCGTGCACAACTAGGGTTCCTATAAGGCATATTATTGCAGAGGCAAGCCCCTGCCCATGACATTATGTTTTTCAGCATCTCTTCTTAAATGAATGTATTTGTCTAGTCTAACATACCCAATTATCCTCTGCTAGTTTAAATTGGAGTGCCTGAATTTATACTAACGAACATGAACTTATTAACGTCTCAATAACTGAATTGTCATAATTTTCAGGATGCACACCGATACGTCATTTATTTACCAAACAATGCAGCCAGGTATTCATATATACACAGTCACATTACTCACATCCATAAACAACAGAACGAACAAAATGCATAAAATAAAATNCGAATAATAAAAAAAAAAAAAAAAGCTTAATTATCGATTTACCATCCAAAACTGTAATTCATTCCCATATTGCCACCTGAAAAAAATTGTCCAAAATTACCACCTGTAACTTATATCTGTGTCTCATTTTACCTTATTCCGTCAAAAATTCCGTTAAAAATGCTGACTTGGCCGTTAATGCTGACGTGGTGTGTTGGATGTGCGCCACGTGTCACATCTTTGCTTTTATTTTCGGATTTTTTTATTTTTTTATTTTTATAAACTTTGAAAATTAATTAAAAATAGTTCTAAACTCATAAAAATACACAGAAAATTCCTACAAACTCGTCTTGACTAGTACTAATTGGGGTCAAAATACCAATTTTTTTTCTCTAAAAGTTTCCAAAAAATTTGGGAAGTCCAAATTTATTTCTAGAAAATTAAAATAAATTTCCCTCTATTAAATAAATTCTAGAATTTTCAAAAATATTTTAGAAATTACCAAAAGCCTGTTTCAGAGAGTTATTTCGAGACTTTATAAAAATTTTAGAAATTTTCTAGAATTTATTTTATAGAGGGAAATTTGTTTTCCTCTAAGACCGAGAGGTCTTTTGGGTAGAAAATGTTTACGAGAAAAGTATTGTTAGTTTTTAGAAGACTAATGTGTAGACCTCATATTTTTTGGAATTCGGCAGATTATCCTATGAATTTCCAAAGAATCTAGAGTATTTTAATTTTCTAGAAATAAATTTGGACTTCCCAAATTATCTTGAAATTTTTAGAGGGAAAATTGGTATTTTGACCTCATAGTAAATTAGTACTAGTCAAGACGAGTCCGTACGAATTTTCTGTATATTTTTCTAAGTTCGGAGCTATTTTTAATTAATTTTCAAAGTTTATAAAAATAGGAAAATAAGAAAATACAAGAAAAAATGTGACACGTGGCGCACATCCAGCCCGCCACGTCAGCAATAATGGCCAAGTCAGCATTTTTAACGGAATTGTTGACGGAACAAGGTAAAATGGGACACGGATGTAAGTTATAGGTGGTAATCTGGGACAAAAAAACTTTCAAGTGGCAATATGGGAATGAGTTATAGTTTTGAGTGGTAAATCAATAATTAAGCCTAAAAAAAATATTGTCAAGATACTTTATCTCAACTTAAAAGAATATCCTCAATCTCATCTACCTCGATCAACCTCAAACTTTATCTTTAATTTCTGCTTTGCAATGTGCATAAATTTCTTGAACAACTCGATCAACCTCTTCAACACTTTTCTTAGGTTTCCAATTATCTTTTCTGTGCACATTCTCATCAAACTCATTCTTTGGTTTTGATCCTACTAGGGAGGCTCTTGAAATTAACTCCTCTAGTCGTGGGTGATTATCAAAAGGATCATTCAGTATGTGGGTATGTTTGATTTGAATATCTTCATACAGCTTGTTTTTCTCATTCACATAAGCGTTATTGATATTTTTCAATGCAAAACATAGTCTATATCATCACACAACGTAATGTAGAATTGAAACATTAATAATATTCTTCTCGTCACCAGTCAAGGCAACGTAATGTAGTCTACTTTGTACTCTTAATATGAAGTTCATATTTATTTTACTAGAATGAGAAGGGCTTGCTTCTGACTCTAGAGTATTACGAGATGCAATAATTAGTAAACCAACAGGTAATATTAAATTGTAGTTTTAATTTATTGTAGTAATACTAACCTTCGATATCTTACTAACAAGGTGCCTGAGATTGTTGTAAATTTTAGGATATTACTACAATGTGGATGGTGGGTACACAAATGGTGAAAGAGATTTTGCCCCATATAGGGAAACACAATATCATTTGTCAAAATGGTGAAAGATTTTTGGACTACCTAAGATGCGTTAGGGCAGCAATACATCTGTCAGGCCTAGGGGTGTGTTTCGGCCGGATCGGATCGGAAATATGGTATTCCAATTCCAATCCAAAAAATTTTGGAATGGAATTTATGTTCCAATTTCCATTCCAAAAAATCGGAATTTCAACATCTCATTCCGATTAAGTAGATGTAATTTATGTTCAAAGTGGTATTCCAAGTAAGTAGATGTAATGCCTTATCTTATAATATATAATGTTTTGGGTCTCTCTACTTGTTGCTAATTAATTTTAGATTGGATGTTCTCTTATCTCATTTTAAGAGGAAGTAGAAGCTTAGAATGTTTAGATGTTTCTATTCTTTTGGATTCAATGATAAGGACAGTTCATCATTATGCAGGGTGATCAATATACAAATTCAAATATAATTTATAGCAATATTGGTCTTCAAACTTTACCTCGAGTATCACTTTAGTCCATGATCGAACTTGTTTTTTGAATTTTATAGTCCACAAACTTTCACATTTGTATCACTTTAGTCCATTTTGTCAATTTCATTTATATTTTTTCATAAATTTTAGTCACGTATATCACGTTGGGGAAAAAAAGAGGAGATGAGTTATCATTTTTACCTTGCAAAAAGGGCTCACATGCTTGACATGTGACTAAAATTAATGAAAAAAGTGGATGAAATTGACTAATTGACGAATTTTATAAGTTTGTGGACCAAAGTGATACGAAGGATAAAGTTCAAGGACCATTGTTGTCATTTGGTCTTATAGTTATTAACTTATTAGTCTTTTATTTTAACTAGTTCCCTCTACTTTGTCTCTGGACCAGCTAGCATTTTCACATATTCTTGTGACAAAGTTTTCTGCATTTGGTGCCTCACCGAAGTTGAAGAAATGGTATAGGAAAGTATGAGAAATTTTATTCAAAAAATTTGTTTGATCCATAAGTCATTGCTTAAGACCAAATTTGAGCAATCAGATATGTAGTTTAGTCTAGAAATATTTTCATGTCATGAATTGCATGCACATAATTACTTGCCATATAATATATATGCATGATAAACTCTGCAATGTACTCATCACTCACTTTGATCCTTATCAGTTTGTAACATAGTACATGAAGAGAGCATTTTAAAGCACTCAATTAAGCAGAAAACGATGAAAAATTTGTATCAAGTAGTTTATTAGTCAGTTAACCACTGAATTGATCTCAGTAATTCTGGATTTTGGCGAATCCAAAATCAGCAAGTTGTGCACATTTGTGCTCATTTCATTACTATATTTTGAGGTTAATCTGATGTCAAAGTGGATGATCTGTGTCTTACACTCTTCATGTAAATAGAGTAAAGCCTTGAGCTACATTGACAACTATACGAATTCATTCCACCCAATTTGGCCTATATCAGAAATGAAAAGGAAATCTGCTAGTTATTTAGTCACTGGTCATGTATTCATAAACCAAATGCCTATTTGTTATTGGATATGTTTCTTGATGGCCACTACTCGATCTCCCAACATTTGATATCTAAGACCCTTTTAAAAACTGCCCCAAAAAGGCAAAAGCTCCTTTTCCCGCTTGATCAGTGAAACCTTTGGTTGCCTTTTCAAGCTCAGAATGTGTATATGATGGCAGAGTGACATCTTTAACCAGCCCATCATTTTTGTGGCCAAAAAAAAAAAACCAACCCATCATTTTCTGAATTCGAAATAATTTTGTACCCCCAAACACAGTATCAATAAACAAATAAAAAACATAAGCAATGGATAATAAGTGCAGCAAAAGTTAAAATTGCAATGCTGCTAATAAAGATGTCTGTTGGAAGTTTGAAAAAGAAATAGAAAAATTGCAGAGAGCCTTTATTTTTCCAAATAATTTAATCCTGAAGGTCTGCGCGCAAGAGATGGTGTATCTTTCATTTTCAAGCTCAAGGCCTCAATCAGTGCAAGTGAGAAAGATTTCCATTCCACAAAGTCAATGTTTTTGAACTTAAAGTCTCCAAAAAGAGTGGTAACTAGAAATTGGTTCCTCTTTCTTTCAATACTACAGATATGGTTGACCCCAAATGGTGAAAAATTCAACTTCAACTTCAACTTCTGAATACACCATGATTTGTTCTTGTTTGAGGACATGTTTCTTGAATATTCTTTTTATCATCATATATTACTGGTGTCTGAAATTAATTGCATACTGCTACATGCATGTTCCATTCACACATATTTGGTAGAAGAAGAATAGTGTATTGTCATTCTTGTACAATTGAAACTATTCCAAAGGGTTTGATAGAAATTAAGAAATTGGCATGAAAAATTATATAAGTATTGATTTCATTGGAATGAAGAGGATACTTAGAACAATTTCATCAAATGGAATCTGTTTTAGCTTGCATCTTCATTACTCTTGCACAGCATCATCAGCATGCATGTATAGCACCCCAGAAAAGAACGCGGGTACTATTTGATCAGCCTGCTTGATTTTTATAACATGTAAGTATGTAACACAACTTACTTGGTCTCACAAATTATAGAAAACTTTTCCCCTTAAGAATCCCAAATACACAGAAAGCAATGAAGCACGGATACGGATACGGATACGGATATGGCGATACGATACGACACGATCGGGCAATACGGTAAATTTATAAAAACTAGAATACGATATGTATGGATACGGCAATTAAAAATATATAATAATAATAATATAAATAATTTAAAACATACTTTCTCATACACCTTTCTTATTCAATATTATTATTATTTTATCAAAAATATTAATGATTATTATTTGTAAATAAAAGTACAAAAGTAACAAAACTTTCCAAATGACTAGAGTCTGGACAATCAAGAATTTGCTGCTTTGCATCAATTCAACCATCCAAGTCCACCTCTTACTTGAAACATTTCAGAGTCAGAGCCCTCAAAGAGAAAATAGAGGAAATTAAAAACCCATCTTCATCATCTTCTTCACCTTCTACTGATTCAGCTGAGGAAATTACCAAGAACTCTAGAGATGACTAGAGATTTAGATCAAGAACAGAACAAAAGTATAGAATTAGAAGCATACCCCTCGCTAAAAGAAGAAACACCAGAGGTCCAAAAGAATAGGTATCGGCGTCGTCGATGTCGCAGTCTCTCACATTCACTTAATTCTTGAGAAACGTATCCAATTTTTTGGATGCATGTATTGAGAAGGTTGGATACACGTATCCAACCAGTCAACCAGTATCCGTTAACCCAGATACGTATCCCACTTGTATTCGAGCATATCGTATCCGTTGGTATATCAGATACGAGATACATCAGTAAATTGTTGTATCCGTGTTCAGAGGACATAAAGATTCCTCTCCCAAAATTTTTATCAGCCTTCCTTTTCAAATCCAACCCCTACTAGTTTAATTCAATCCAAAATCCCTTACAAAAATGAGAAAAAGAGATGAAAACCAATTTTTCATGAAAATCTTCTAATACAATCAAAGAATAGAAAAAAACAAAAAAAAAAAACAAGAAGGATAGATATGATCTTATGAGAAACATAAATCTTTTTCTTGATTATTTTAGCACTTACATGGTTGTATTAGATCAACTAAGTAATTGTACAAATCATATTTGCTTTGCTCTTCCTTTCTTCTCTCTACAAATAGATGCCATAATTGCATATTCACAAGTCCCCTCAAACTATCAAATCAATCATGGAACAAGATCCCCTTTCTTCTTTTTTTGGCCATGATAGAACAAGATTCCCTTTTCCCAACATCAATTACACAAAAAGCAAAGGAAAAAGAACAAAAACAAATTAAAAGAATTTCCTTTTATTTCAATTAGTTCTATTAATTTTCCCTCCAAAGAATGAAAATCACTAATTTCCACAAATACAATTGATGATGATCAACAAGGCATGATATGTTTAGTCTTGGTATCATAGCTCAACGCCTTCCCCAACCCAACACTCAAAACCTTAATCAAATCCCCACACATCCTCCTCACCAAATGCCCCTCACAATACCCACTTTGCATCACAAGCAATATCTTTGCCACCCCATTGCTCCCCACCACACACTCCTTGGCCTTCTTATCCCCCAACATCCAACACACACTCCACAAAACCGCCACGCCGTCCTCCGTCGCCGCCCTCGACCCCTTCATCAGCCTCTCCGCCACCGCCGCCACGCATTTCGCTTCCGCACTGATTGCCGACCTGCCCTCCGCACACGTGGCAATTGTAGCCAACAGCTTCAGAGCCTTTTCCGCGAGCGAAATGCTTGTTTCCGTGTTTAACAGCGTGGCTGTTATGAGTTGGACGAGTCCGAACCGGACGAGTTCGGCTTTAATTGAACGAGTCACGGACACGGATGCTAAGCACGAGAAAACGGCGTCGTGTAGGTCCTGATCGGATTCTGAGATCAAGAGGTGGTTTAGTACGGACAATAGGTCTTCGCTCTCTGCGATTACACGTTTGGACTCGGCGTCGAGTGCGATCGAATTCAAAACCCTAGCGGATTCGATCTTTGAGCTCAGACTGCCTTTCTGCAAGAGTAATCGAATCGAAGAGAGGCAATTTCGGTTTCGGTGTAATTGTTCGCTGACGACCGCGTCCTGAGGCAAAATCGAATCCAAAACCTTAATTACCGATTCTAGAACCTCAATTTCAACGCCTTCTCTGTTCAGAACGCCAACGACGGCCGAAACAAAGCCGTTGAAATTGGCCAAAAACCTGCGATTCTCATCGCTGTAGCTGGCAAAATCGACCGTCTTGGACAAGGAACTGAGGAGATTTTGGTCGAATTTCTCGTTCTCGTTCTCGAGAACTTGGACGAGAGCGCGGAGCTGTGGGGCGGAGAGAGAAGGGGAAGGGGAAGGAGGGCCATTGGATTGGGCCCAGAGGTTGATGAGACGGCGGAGGGTGAGGTTGGGGACGAAGTCCTTGGAGGAGAGGACTTGCATGGTGGCGGGACAGGTGTCGTGGCCTGATTGGAGCCAGTGCTGGATGCTGGAGCGCTCGTATGTGACGCCGGTGCAGAGGCTTACGGGAGACCTCATCACGTCCATGGAGATCGGGCACCGAAACAGGTTCGGTACGCTTATGAACAGTTCATCCCTCACCATTTTTTTCCGACTAATTTTACTCAGACTCTCAGAGACAGTTTTTGAGTTTTTGTCTTTTTGAGTTTTGGAGTTGATGGAGTCTGTGGAGGTGGTTTTGAAGACGGAGGTGACGTCGTCGTTTTGACTTGCTGTAAATGGTCGTTGGTCAAATGTGGGCCTGTTTCTTTTAAGTTGGACTCGTTGCTTGTTTAAAAGGTTGGGTTTGTGACTTTCTGTTTGTTTCCGCGTAAATTAGCTTGCAGGGTAAAACACGGTCCTTACACTTTACGGAGGAGGAGTCGTCACTATCAGTCATGCATGTGAAGGAAGAAATAGAGCACAATTTTCCAAAAATACCTTTTTTTAAAATGAGGACCACAAAGAAATTGAAGGTAAAAACATTTGAGTTAACTGTGAGGGTGGAGGACTAATGGATTATAATTTGGAAGATCGAGCATTCGAACTTAATAATTTGGAAGATTGAGCATTCGAACTTAAAATTTTTTAGGGTTTTTTTTTATATTTAGTACCTAAACTTTGATCATTGTTTTAATATAGTATCTAAATTTTTATTTTGTATCTAATATACACATGTGAATTTCNAAAAAAAAAAAAAAAAAAAAAAAAAAAAAAAAAAAAAAAAAAAAAAAAAAAAAAAAAAAAAAAAAAAAAAAAAAAAAACCAAACTTTTTAATTACAATCTAATGTGAACTAAAGGGGTACGATTGTATATACAACATTGAAAACTCAACACATTATCGGATCTAAGAGTATTAAAGTGATACATGAGAATTAATTTCAGGGGGTAAAATGATACAAAATAAATGTTAGGGGGTGAAGTTAGATTAGAAGTTACTCTGAGTCAGAGGGCAAACTAGTAAATAAGTATAAATTATAATAGCTAGTTAACATAAATTCTAGTATTTACATGTGGTCAGTATAAAATTATCATTTCTTGCATACACGTGAAGGTAAATGCTATATATGGTTTGTGTTATTGTTTAGGACTAGAAGTGTCAAATGGGTCGGGCCAATCCGAGCACAATATGGCACGGCACGATTAAAATAGGCACGGCACGACACAGTATGATTAAATGGGTCGGGCTGGGCCGAAGTTTTTAGCCCATCGAGCACGGCACGGCACGAACACGACACTGACCAAGCACGGCATGAGCACGGGCACGAAATGGGCCCGAATTAGGCACGACTATTTTAACATTGTTTTTTACATTTTTAAAGAACTTTTCAGCAAAAATATTCAATTTTTATGTAAAATAATATTAATATTTAATTTTAAATAAAAAAAAATATCATAAAATTAGTTTTATCACTATAAAAAATAAAAATAAAAAAAAGTCTGTGGGCCGGCCCGTGTAAGGCACG
The DNA here is from genome assembly GCA_003254865.1 of Dryas drummondii. Classification (NCBI taxonomy): domain Eukaryota; kingdom Viridiplantae; phylum Streptophyta; class Magnoliopsida; order Rosales; family Rosaceae; genus Dryas; species Dryas drummondii. Next base: position 18,235 of record QANW01011467.1, on the reverse strand, counting down.
GCATGAGCACGAGCACGAATGGCCCGCGGGCCGCGGGCCATGAGTCGTGTCAGACTTAGATCTTAATTATATAGGCCGACCCGAGCACGGGACGAAAGTGCAATGGACTCAACTTAAACATATCAAATCGGATGGAGCCGGACCGGCACGTTTAACACCTCTATTTAGGACTGTGTGTGGGTGCGGTGTAAGCGTAGTAAATCCTATATATAGGTTGTGTCATTGTGTACGACTTTGTATGTGTGTGTGGTCCAGTCTTCAGCCAAGACGTGGAACACGGGGTGCAGAAGATTAAAGAGTAATGGAAGAAGACTTACGACCTTTGAATTTTCTCCGCCTAATATGTACGACTGTGGAGAGAGAGAGAGTCGTTGTTTGGGTCTTCTATTCTGACTTTTAAGGCGATAGAACCAAAGAGCAAGACAGTAAGACACTACCCACTCATAAATAATATTTGTTTTTGGTAAATCTCTTATATAATATACTCTTTTATTCAAAATTTCTTCAGCTATAGGCTATAATTAATGTTATAGATATAGTCTAAATTTCTTTTTTGGTTTAAGAATTCAAATCTAGTTAGTACAAATTACAAAGCCAGAAGGTTTAAGCTAGACTTTTGTCAATATTGTGAAAGTTGAAAGGATGAGAAGAAGAGATTAAAACGTAGAAAAAGGAAAATGAATTGGTTGACTACGGTAGTGCATATGGATAATACCGTTATTGTTCTTTAATATTCTATTATCATTTTATTTTCTTTTTTAATTGAAACCAAATTTATCTTAATCCTAATCTATTTTTACATTCTTTTTCACTCCTATTCTATATAAAACTTATAATTTCCACTTTTATGACGCACCTAAATAATTTAGAAATTTAGAAATAACATAATGATATTGAAAATTTCATATATACACGTTTAGTAACCAAAATTAAAATTTTTCTTTTTTCCAATCCTTGTATACACACTTTATCTGAGTCCTTTTTTATGCAAGGATTCTTTTCATTTTGATGAAAAAAAAGACTATATTGTTAGAAACTTAGAATATACCTCACAATGTGATCTCATGATTGAAATTATACATTTATTCAAATTTCCATCAAGGATTATCTATAGCAAAACAACAATCAATCAATTTGAAGAAAAAAAATTGTTTACTGATTTGATTGTTAACTTGGTCAATTTAGTATTTATTTGAAATATTATGATCATTCATTCATAATCAAAATTAGATGGCTCTGATTGAATATATTATTCTTAAAAATGAATTTCAAAAGTGAATTGTTCAAATCATAATCATTTATAAGGCTATACATTGTGGGATAACTCCAACCAAGGTCGGTCCTAGGATTTAGGAGTCCCTAGGTAATACTAAAAGTTGAGGCCTTTGTGGAACCCCATCCAATAACTAAAATTAATTGAGAAAAATAAATCTATGATCTATCAAGTATAAGAAAGATCTCTATTTTTCATTGAATTAGTGGGCCAATATCCTATAAGAAGTCCTACACTTGGCCGAGCTCTAGGTGGTCGTCCATCCCGAGCCGAGCCTGACTCCAACAATGCGTTCAATTTTTATTTTTTTTTGATATTATACATAGGGGTTGAATTTGTTTTAGAAAAACAATACCATAGTTCGTCACCAAACACTACTCACGTCAAGTTATGTGTGATATTCTATGGGTTGAATTTGACCTAGAAAAATATGTAGTCATGAAAGCATAAATGGTAGAAGAAAAATAAGTACGTAGAGAACAGTAACATCAATTTTTGATACCTTCCTTGCCTATTACAGAGGTTAAACAAACCAATTCATTTATTAAGGGATTAGGATATATGGTTGGAAAAATAATAACATAATACAATTAGATTTATGGTGCCTTCTGTTCACACTATATATTATAACTGGTACAAGTTAATTAGAAGTAGGTGAGACCGATGGCCGATGGAAGGGGCCTAGCTACTTAACTCTTCTTAATTAGCATACAACTTAATTAATTACCAGGGAAAAAGAAGACTGATGATGATGAACAACCTACCCTATTTTTACTTCATTTCATGTATGTCTCCTACCACTATTAACTACCACTTATGTTGTTATGAGCTGTTTTAAGTTAGTTTTCTCGACTCCCCACGTAATCAATGTCATTAGTTTCAACTTTCAAGTGTTCAATATTTGGCTTGATAAACATTGGTGCTTTTTTTTTTTTTAGGACTCATTATAAATAAATTAATAAAATTTTTCACAATTACATTTTAATTAATGTACGTTTTTCATAATTTCATTTTAGTCACTATTGACCAAAATGAAAAAATATACATTATAATAAATTAATAAACATACATTACTATTTATATTTAGATTTGTATTTGATTACTACACAGCAAAACAGCTTAGGGTTTAGCTCTCGGGTTTTGGGTTTTCCCGAGATCTAAACCATAAGCCATAAACTCTGGAACCCTAATTCTAAACCATAAACCCCATTTATATACCATGCACTCCATTTCTATACCCTAAACTAAATTAAGGGTAACGTCATAATTTTATACTCAAAAGTAATGAAAAAAAAAAAAAAAAGATGGACAAATTGGTATTTTCCAATGCACCAAAATATAGGACATCATTAAGTGGATTGAGCTTAGTGACTTAAATGAGATATAATTTCAAAACTCATTGACTTTTATGGGAAAAGAAAATTTACATTAATCACTATGTAATAAGGTCTGTTGACTTTAGGTACTAAATTTCAATGTTATTTTATTTTAACTACTAAAATATTTATGTCATTTCATTTCAGATACTAAATTTCAGTTTATGTACTAATTTTATAAAACATGGTTCGACCGAGTTTTGATTGTTTAATAATCACAATTTTTTATTGATTTGTTATTTTTTGAGTGTTTGCAAGGCTTAAACTTTAAAGTTTAGTCTTTAGGTTACAGGACTTCATCTCCCAAACCTAAATCAAAAGCACTAAACTCTTATAAATTTTGAATTTTTATAAATTTCAAACATTCACAACTGTGATTGTTTGACTGTCATAACTGTATAACAAACTAATTTATGACCTAATCCAAAATGTCTTACTCTAAATTAGTACCTAAACTAAAAAAGATTAGTGTCTTACTGTTTTGCTGAAAAACTATTGATATTTGGTATTTAATCCTAATTTTCTATATGTAATATTGAAATGTTTTATTGATTGTAATTTGCTTTTTTTTTTTTTTTTTTTTATTAGTGTAACTTTCGAATCCAATTCTTCTTTGACATAATATTAGAACTTTAGTTCTAAGAGGCCGGTCAAGCTAGGTTCAAAACCTCTAACCTCCAACTCCTATTTATTTCATACAACTATACAAGTAGGACTTTACTACAATGTCTTGCCAAAAATGTGGTATACCTAATTATATTTTTATCTTATATGTAATGTGTTAATTTCTGTATTGTTGATCAATTGCCTGATACCTTATGTTTTTTAAGTCTAATAATTGTATAACAAAAAATAAAAATATGGACTTTCCCATTATTATACTTTTAAAATTACAACTATCGGTTGGAGTTTGACTCATTAAACTAATCAGTCATAAGTGCTTTCCCATAAAAAAAAAAAAGAACTAATCAGTCATAAGAGCCGGCTGATAGTGACCCATTTGAAGTCTGATGGAATGAGCCCAACACATGGAAGATCTTAGCTGTAAGGACAATGCGGTGGAAAAACAATATTAAAGTTTTGAGGAAGGGGATGTCGTATTTTATTAGTGGTTAATAACAATTACAGTTCACCAAGAATAAAAAGCCTGTTATTGTTTTATATATATATATTTTTCAGTTTTTGAAAACTTCTATTTATGTTTTTTAATTTTACAATTTATTGACTAAAGTCTGATGACTTTTAAAATTTTAACTAAAATCCAATAATATTATAACTATTCTATTTTATATAATATTGATCCATTAATTCTTATTTTCTTCACAAATATTAGAAATATTAAACTCTAATTTTTCAAATCTATATCCCTACTTGACACTAGGCTTTGCAAATCCTATATGGTAAAGAAATGGGCTTTCTATTGTACAATTGTTGCTTTCTAATTTCCATGATTGTATGGTTGTTTTTTAATTCCACGTTGTGTTGGGCTCTGTAGACTTACCAGCAAGTTATTTAATTCATAATCGTTTTTTAACATGAATATGAAATTATTTTTTATTCCTAATTAAATTTTTATGCTGAATAGATCAATTATAATTTCTTTTACACTTGCATATTTGCGGTGAATAAATGGTTCTTATTCTTTGCATATTACAATTTAAATTTTTTGTATTGTTTTCCCTTTTAAAACTATATAAGTTTTGACAAAAGAGCCTCATTTTGAGCTTTTGCCTCGGACCTCCAAAAGCTCGACGTTGGATAGATGTAGCCAACAAATCCGGCCTTGAGGTTATACAGAGGAGGGAACCACATCAAGCTAGGGTCTTCAAATTTTTTAGACCCATTTATAGTCTTATATACTATATTTAATCCAAGTAATCTACATAAATAGTGGATGCCTCATTTTATAGTTCACCTCAAACCCTCAATATATTAGGATAGGCCTGTAAATCGGCTCGATACAGCTTGAGTTTGGCTCGAGTTTGGTTCGTTTAAGTTCGGCTCGAAAACAAACAAGCCAAGCCGAAGTTCGCTCGTTTAAGAAACAAGCCAAACTTGAGCTTTAGTATGTTCGACTCGGAAAACTCGTGAGGAACTCGTATTTTATACTTTATATGTTCCATACCTCATTTTCCATAGCTTATACGAGGACTTGCTATTTTTATTTCCTACTTTGTTTTTGTAATGTTTAGTTATAAGACTTCTACTACCTTACGTCTATTTTTTAATGAAAGTTTTTGCAAATGTTATAAGTTATTAATGATTAGATGGAATTATTTGGTACAGTTGTATTTCATGGAAACTATATTCATCTATATGGTGTTTTAAAGAAGTCTTTGGTGTCTATCTAATTTAATTAAAAATATATATTAACTCTAAGTTAAATTAACATATTATAATGCTTTCAAGAAGGAAAATGTTCGATAGAAATTAATATTTTTTTAAAATAGTAGCTCATAAAATATCTTCGATAAAATTATGTGAATAAGCTCAATACAGCTCGAGTTCGTATTGGGTTCAACTTTTTTTTTTAGCTTGTTCGAGCTTGGCTCGTATAAGAAACAACTCAAGCCAAGCTCAAGCTCGAAAAATTTAAAACAAGCCAAACTTGAGTGCGCGCGCATGGTGGTAATCGGCTTGGCTCGGCTCGGCTCGTTTACACCCCTATATTAGGACCAACCTTAATAACCAGAGAGCATTGAATGGGGTCAATCTCAAACTTCTATGCTTGTGGGACTTTATGGGCTCAGGTCCCCCGCGCTTATACATGCCCTTGGGATTTTTGGCCTTTTAAATGGACCAAGAAGTTATTGTAAGCTTTAATATAATTTTGGGTTCTTGGTCTCATTGGATTAGGTTGTGACTTGAGCAGGAAAATCCTTATCAACAGAAAAAATAGATTTGGGATTTACTAGTACAATGTAATACTTTTGATTTTGAAATGACTAGATTTACTAGCTTGAAAGTCATATATCTCTTATTTTTCTTCTTAAATAAATATTAATGAAAAAGTTAGTCGATCAGTCATTTGACAGTATATTATATTACTTTCAAAAGAATTATCTTGTAAGTATGAGAATAGTGATCGAGTAGTATATAAACATAGAAATATGAGCTATCAACTCAAAATCATAGAAAATATTTTTAACTAACCCAAACACATGCAACCAATTAAGCAAATTGTAATGGTTTGAGGGAGCTAAGGGTGGTCTAGTCAGTATTGTTCTGTATGGGTAGTTAGACATTTAGTGTGAGTCTAGGTCTGTTGTGAAAAGTTTCATAGGTAGTTATAGGTTACATTGGGGGTATAAAAGTAGCAAAACGATTCGGATTGTATTATTCACCAAGAAACAATTTTATTCAGAGGCTTCCTTTTGGGAAGACATTCTATTTGCGTAGATTGCACTGTTAGGCCGAGAGGGAAATCATCTCTTGGAGTTTAATAATGCAATTGATTTCCTAAGATCATTACATGTGGTAGAGAATTAAGCTTCAAGAAATGGCGACTCAACAAGATTCAAGCTAGAACGGGGTTCTTTGAGAATTCCATGCATGTCTGAGAGATTAAAGGGCAATTGAGTGCATTGCTGCTAGGTCTTAACAATAGAGGGATATTGGAAATCAACAAGATGGTCTTTGAGAGGGTTCAAATCAAGATAGGGTCAGGGTCAGGGTCAATCAATGAGAGTGGGATAGTCAAGGTTGTCTCAAATGGCCTAAGGTGAATTTTCCCATTTTTGATAGTGCCAACTCGAGATCTTAGGGTTGAAAGGCTAGAAGTTCTTTCAAATACATCCCAAGTATGACGAACAGATCAGTGGCATACGCATCGATGTACCTGGAAGGTACGTAAAGATGATATATGGTTCCAAGATTATCAAGAAGGTAAAGAAATCATAAGATGGGATGAGTTTATGGTGAGTACCAAAACTAAAGAGGAAAACATTCAATAGAAAATGCTTATATATCGGTCATAAATCTTATTCCAACTGCATAAGATAATATATATGGGGTAAAACCCTAACTAAGGCAAGGGAAGCGTGAACAACTAGGCTAGCTAGTGCCTCGTGGCGGGTATATGTTATTACAATGGTAGATATAATAAAAGAAATAAATTGAATAAGACTCCTTATGCTCAAATAAGTTATGTAGGAAAGACTAATATTCTAAAACCAAGTAACCCAACACACTACAAGAAAACAAGGCTTTGACAATGATTGAAAGTTGTTATCTAATGCTAGAAATTTGTTTCCTAAAAATATAGGCAACGAAGTTCTTGTTGGAAATATACCCTAAAACCAATGATAATTGGTTAACCAAAGGTGTTTGGTTGAAGTGAGCCGAGAGATATTTCAATTAATGTGAATTACACATTAATAGAACATAAACATTATTCACTACACTAGAAGTCTAGGATCATCGTGTAAGTGAATGAATGCGTCCATGGAAATCAAATAGAAGAAACATGATGAGCTTGGAGGCCAGTGAGACTCATGTTATCGGATACTTAGATTCCTAAATGTTCCTAATCGAGGAAGAGAATGTTAACTCAACATTAACATTTCAAAATCAAGATGAGCACATATGCTTGTTTATTTTAGATTGGTGAATCTCATGCCACAGTGTAGAGACACTGGAGCGGGTATATAGGTGTGTACTTGGAGACACGTCCACAAAATTGACTGAGCAGAGAATCCTACATGGAGCTTTACGGCATGTCAAGTAGGAACTCTGAGGTTATGATAAATACTCAGTTGTCCTCAAACCTGAAACACCATCGATGTCTTGTGTGTGTGTTTAGTGTACTTTGACTGCACAAAATCGGGCAACGCAATCAAGCATGGGTTACATGTGTATGTTGGGTGCATTGCCACACAAGTGGACACATATGAGTGTGCAACATGAAATCTAGCTCTCACCTTTCGTAAAAAAAAAGATGTCCCTAAAAAGGAAGACTTGCAAAGTCTCTAGCCAGGGCATCAGAGTCACACATATGATGACATTCTGTAATGGGGTTTGACATGAGTTCTATGCCTTAGAATGTAATCGGATATAGATGAGAGAATGACCATACAATATTGTAATCATAACTTAATAGATTATGAGGCTAATTCTATATGGTTTGGGGACCATGAACTATAGCTAGTTGTCAACATGGTCTGTGGAGTCTAAAGAGAAATTAATTAGAAAGAGTTCTAGATTAATTATGATCGTATTGGCAAATCAAACTAGAACCTAAAGGGTCACACACAAACAAGTTCTTAATTGGGAGATCAAAAGGAAAAGATGATATTGATGATCAATATGTTAGATTATTGATTGCAACTATCGTGATAATTGTTATTTCCTAAGACTGAAATTTGACACTTCCCAATGGCGGATCCAGAAATCAACTATTATGGGGGCAAAATTAACACAGCGAGCAAAGACAATCGTGAGGGAGCAGCCACGCAGGGGGCGATGACGTTTCTGGGTCTGACATCGTGAGCGAGCGTAGGCACGCAGGGAGAGTTGCCTTCAACATTTCAGCCCTTCGTTTCTGCCTTGGCCCTTAGGTCTGGTCTGGCTCTGCTCTGTCACTCACTCTTTCACATGATTGTCACTCACCCTTTCAGCTTTTCTTCCTCTTTCTCTGCAGTCTAGTTCTTATTTTCTTGTTTAGACATTTACACAAACACATTGAATGCATTCTTGCCCTTGCGCCTGCCACCAAGACCCAAACTTCATGGGGTCAAAAATTTTCCTCATGCCCATCATTTCTGGGTTCATGGGGTCAGTTGACCCCATTAACCCCACCCTGCATCCGCCCCTGACACTTCCCAATGGGTCCCAATGGGTCACCCATCCTAGTATTACTCTAGTGTGAGCTCACGTAACTGTGAAATACTAATAGGGATCATTAAGCTCTAATAACTTGGTTACTAAGAGCATGTGCAATGGAGATCATTTGGCAATTCAATTTCAATTTATTGTCAATTTGAGAAAAAAAAAAAAAAGTTTGCAATAAGGTGTCAATTGACATTAAATGAATTGAAATGGCAATTGGGGGATCAAAAATCTGAATTGAAATTTCCAATTGATCTAGAGTTGAATCAAAGTAGTGGAGGGACCCACCATTGGACAAAAGTGACATAAGGAGATAGAGTGTGCCATGTGGCTGGGTGTGAAAGGCGGCAGCAGCAACACATGCACATTTGGGTTACTTTTTGGGCTAGCTCACTCATGTTTTTTTTCCCACATGAATACATTTAATTGAGCCAATATTTTTTACCGTTAGTGATGGCTTTTGATTGAGCCAATGTTTGAAGGACACGTGGCAACCAATGGTAAAAAATTTGAAATTTTCAACCATTAGTTGCTTCCGCCCTTTATTTATTTATTTTTTTCAATTGTTCAGTTTTTTTTAACACTTTAACATTTCCCTCCCTATATATATGTGTACTCCATAATTTTCTTTCCACAACATTTCATCTCGTATAGTTGTACATTTCCTCTACAATTTGTTGTAGTGTTAATTTCATTCTACACAAATTATCTATATTTTGCATGAAAGATGAGCAAAAAAGGGCCACATTTTTCTTCGGAACACGAGATAACCCTATGTCGTGCTTATGTTCAAATTTCTGAGGATCCGATTGTTGGTGTGGATCGAAATCGAAAAATATTTTGGGTTCAAGCACACAAAAGTATATTGAGCTTATCGATGATCGACAACACGAGCAAACGCACAACCGAGGCTCTCAAGTCCAAATGGCACCGAATAAAGAAGCAAGTCACATATTATCATGCTTGTCTTAAACAAGTCGACAACCATAGGCAAAGTGGAGTCTCGATCCAAAGTCGACCGAGTAACATTATTAATGTTTTATCAATTATAACATATAATTTTTTAATATTATTATTATAATTTCTAATGTTGTAGAGTTTTAGTATTATCAATTTATAACATTATCATTTGTAATATTTCTTATTGTTTTAATATTATCAATTAATATTTGTTTGGTTTTAACATTTGTAAGTCCAAGATGCAAGGATGCTTTTCAAAGAAAAAGAGAAAGTATCATTTTAGCTGGACCATTGTTATGAGGTTTTAAAACATTTCCTCTTTGTGGGTGTCACATATTCTCAACCTATCAGACTCACTGACGCCCTGAGCTTGAGCCACAATAATTATAACGTACCAATGGAGGATATCGATCTTGATTGCGATGTCAATACGGTTGAAGCTTATTCTTCCGAAAATATATTCAAAAGGTCTAATGGAAGAAAAACATCTAAACAACCACTCAAGAAGATGACCCAAGATGACATCGCCAAACAACGCTTGAGCGAGGCATTAGAGATAATGTCTCAACAAGCGGCAAGGTTGGCGGAAAGCACGTGAAGAGTACAATAGGATTGCAAAGTACTCCGAAGACATGAAAATAATGCAAATGAATATCTCTCACCTAGATGAATTATCGATCAAAGGCATTTTTTATGGAAAAAAGTGTGAGATTGCGGCCCAATACCCTTTGAGATCATCCAGACCAAACACATCGCGTTCAAACTTGGACGGCTATTTTCCTAGGATGTCCCCAAGACATCTGTGGGCGTGATTATGTTTATTTTTTGGATTAGCTTTTATGGTAAAATTCCCTTTATATTTGTGATTTGTGTTGGTCTTCCTTAATTATGTATGTGTGTTTTATTTTATGAAATAGATTATTGGACTCTTTAATTAATTAAAGGTGACTATTAATTATATATACAAATATAATATTAAGAAAACTATTATATATACAAACCATGATATATATATATATATACACTATATGCAAATGTTATATACAAACTATTGTATGTAAAATAATAATATTAATATATCAAACAAACACATAACTAATGCATACAAACCATCACATTAAAGCACATGGTTGAAAGTACATAGCTAGCTTTTTGGTTTTTTAATTGGCCTAGCTCCCAAGTCCATTGCCCGTGAATTTCATTTGCATCAATTCTTCTAGTTAGCTTTTTGGATAGCAAAGATTTCATGCAATGAATTCATATGACTTATTGTTGATGCAAATTCTCGTAAGGTAGATGCAACAACTTAGATAAGCTGATCTGGCTGATCAGGTGCTTTGCTGGATGATGAAGTGGACACTGGTTGAGATCTTCCTGTAGACAAAAACAAGATCAAAGGAGATGGACCGGTGTGGTACCAGCCAAACACACTCCGATGATGAAATCAGTGGTGGTGTTTGATGGTGGATGAGGAAGAACAAAGGAAGAACTTGGGAGAATGGGAAGAACAAGGCAAATGTTCTGGGTTATTCTTAGCAAGTTGGGTAGGCTCTTTTGTGGATGGGAGTGCAAGTGTTTTGCGTGTGTATTGATGGATTGCTAGATAGATTGTAATGTCTGTTTTTGCACATATGAGTTGATATATATAAGCAAAGGGAACCTTAATGAGTAAGATACCTGCATGTGAATGAATGGCTGTAAGAGATCCACGCACCTGGTCAGACCCAGTTGTATGCTCAGCTGCTTGCTTCCTCAGCATTCAATGCTGCATTGAATGCCCCATTAAATGCAAGGTTGGAAGGATCAGGCAAAACTGCTCCAGCAGTCATGAATGCAAGCCTGATATTCTATCTGTCAGAAGATTGTGTCAGGTGCATTCAAGTGTGGCGGTTCGTCCCAGCGTGATCTTCCTAGGAATGGCGGCGGAGAGCCGAGCCGAGCCGATACGAACACATGTTCCCATGCGAAGACACGAAGTCCATGTGTGGTCGGATCGGACATGGGATTCCAGGCCGAGCCGGTCCCATAGATTGGGGTCTTTCCGAGCCCTAACTGGTCGACGCCAGAACTCGAAGGAAGACTATCTCCTGTGCCGAGCCGAGCTGAACCGTGATGATCATGGGAAGATGGACATTCGATCCCTTGGAAGACCATCGGTTCGGCTCGGACCGAGCATGGAGGGCCCAACACGGAGACCGGTCCGAGCTGGCAAAGGGAGTGCTGATGTGGAGGTCAAAGTTTGACCACTGAGAGTCAACTCCGAGGTAGGCATTGACCAGCCACGTGTCGAACCGTGATTGGTTGTTTGGATTGGTGTGGGTTTTCCCACAAACAGGAGTCCCCCAACTTCCGAGCCGAACGGGTAGTGGTGGATTGGAAGTTGAAGTGTAAGGACAATTCCAAAGATAGCACGTTACTTGATCCGAGCTGATCTCATGAGCCCACGTTCCGGAAGATCCGAACACAAGACGACTTGTGATTGGTCAAAATATCTCAGGGACAGGTGAAGAGACGTTTGATCTCTGCATGGGGGAACGTAAGGGTCACCTCGTTATGGGTATTTTTGAATGCTTGACAGGTGTCAAGATCTGGCATGTGAAGCGCCAGAAATGAAGGGCTGAGATCTGATTTGCATGGGGTATAAAAGTGACTGTTTCTCTCTCTTCCTTCACACTTTCAGTTTTTTCCAGAAGCACACTCTCTCTCCTGCAAAACTCTCTCTCTCACCGTGAAATCTTCTCTCTCACCGTCGTTCGAGTGGTAGTCCGATCCCAACATTGACCAGGTACGGCGATAGGCGAGGTGATTCCGAGGGTGTTTGGGGCGGAGAGATTTGGCCGGACAAAACCAGTAAGTGATTCTGTCCACTTTTGAGTTTTTGCCATTTCGGGTTTTTGAGTGTGTGTTCTTGGTGTTCTTGGAAAAAATCACTTTTTGATCCAAAAAGCAAGAGAGAGAAAGGTGAGAAGGTGTTTGTAATGTCCGAGACTGATTCGAGTGGTCGGCTCGGCTCTGGAGAAGCCTTTGAAGGAGACAGTGAGGCTGAGATGAGCCGAAGCCCGTCGGCGGGTGAAGCCGAACCGAGCCGAAGCCCACCTGCGGGTGAGGCGAATTGGGACGGGTTGTCCGAAGAATTGGACGAGGCCGGCTCGGCGTTTAATCGTAATCCAGGTGGAGAGCGCCGAGCCCGAGGGGATCAGGACAACCCCGAAATATTGAGTTCCGACTGGGAACAAGGGACGGCCGAAGGAGGCGACGAAGAACCTCTCGACGTCGAGCCGATCGCCACCATTCCGAGCAGACTCACCTCTGGCTCGGATGAAAGGGACAGGGGCCACGAGGCGTCGACCTCGGCTCAGGGGGTGATGGGAAGTCCGATCGACCCGGACTTCTACGAGGAATTGCCGTGGAAGGCCGATCAGATCCCCAACGAGATGACCGAATACCATCTCAGGGACTTGAGGGATAGGTACTCGGTTCCCGATTCTGTATTGATGAGGTTGCCGACCGAGGGGGAGAAGCCGAGCCGACCCCCGGTAGGATGGGTGACTATGTACCCGGAGATGTTTGAGAATGGGGTTCGGCTTCCCCTGCACACCTTCCTGCAAGATTGGCTCGCGACGATCGGCGCGGCGCCACACCAGCTGAACCCGAATGTATACAGGATCATCCTGTCCATGCACATCTTGTGGCACAAAGTGCACAAGTGTGTGCCACACAAGGATATCCTGTTCTGCAACTACGCGCTGAGGTCGAAGCAGAGCGAGCTCGGATTCTACAACCTCCAGGCGTACTCGGGGCCACTCTTCGGTGGGAATCCCTCCTCCCAGAAGACATGGAAGAAAAGATACTTCTTTGTCTCTGGGGATTGGGAGTTCGCCGATCCGAATAGAATCACCTCGGCCCGGGTCCCCAGAGCTTTTAGAATTCCAGGTGGGCATAGGGAATTTGGGGCCGGTCCGAGGACAATTTGCATACGTCTTATGATAATTGTATTGTATTTTTATCTAACTCTTTTTGGCTTCGCCTTTGCAGTCAGCTGGGGCAAGTACAAGCTCCGAGGCGAGCTCAAGGACCAGATCGCCGCGATCAGGGACTCACCGGCAGAATATTTGTCAACCAAGTTTCTGCTCGGGGAGACTCAGATCCGATCGAGCGGGATCTCCTGGTTTGTGCCCAGGTGGAATCCACGAGCCGAAAGGGGAATGGCGCCCACCGAACTGGAGGTTCGCCTCAGGAGGAGGGCGGCTCGGAGCGTCCAGAAGAAGGCAGCGGGGCGGCCTCCTGCCGAGCCGGTCCAGGCTCCTGCCCCAGCGGCAGCTCAGCCTAGATCTCCTGCGCCGAGACCGGTTCGGCAAGTAGAGAAGAGGAAGGCTCCCCAGGCCGAGGCCCCGGTGGAGAAGAGGGCTCGGGCCGAGCCCGGCGGTTCTGGTGCCGGAGCGTCGGGTTCGGCGCCCCTGAAGGTGGTGGAGGTAGACCCCCGCCTCGAGCCGTTCGTCACGGGCCTTAAGCGCGTGATGACCGCGAGGGTGCAGGAGGGGCTGTGGACCGATCACGGCGAGCCGGGCTTCGGCCACCAGGCTCTGATCGCATCTCACCAGGCCATGTTGGTAAGTCTCTTTTACTTCGGATTTCGTCTATTCGCTCGGTTCGGATTAGTAATGAATTTGTTTCTCTTGCAGCTCGCCATGAGGCAGTTCGAAGCTGCCAAGGCCGCCGTCGATGCCGAGGCGAAACTGGAGAGGTTTCGGGCACGAATCCTGGAACTGAAAGAGAAGCTGACCGAGGCCGAGCGGATGGTCAATGCCGAGCGCGAACGGTCGGAGGGTCTGCAGTCCAGGCTGGCCGGGAAGGAGGAGGAGGTCGCTCGGCTCGGCAAGGAGCTTGCATCCTCGGAGCAGAACGTGTCTGACTTGAGGCACTACGTTGGCGATCTTCAGCGTGACCTCGAGGTTGCCGAACGGAGGATCGAAAATGTCGAACTCCGGCGTCGAGCTGAAGTGCCGAGCGCCCAGGCACTGGCTGACGCCCATTTTGATGGGTATCAGGAGCTTTTGGAGGCGATCAAATCGAAGAGGCCGGACTGGGATGTCTCATTCCTTGGCGAGTCCGAGGACGATGAAGACACCCAGGGAAGTCAACAGGATGAGCTTCCTCCTCCCGATCGCCAAGCCCGCGCCGAAGTCGAGCCGACTCCGGAAGATCCTCCATTGCCCGCACACGAGCCGACCCCGATTCCTCCAGTCCCCGAATCCGATCCCAATGAGGAGATGCAGATCGGCGGGGTTGAGGTGGTGCAGCTCGGTGAGGAGACGCCTGAGGAGGGCCCTGCCGAGCGATCTGCATGATAGCTGATTTTGCTTAATTGTAATGTTATGCTTTTATTTTTCTCCCCGAGCCGAGGTGTGGCTCGGGATTGATTAATTTTGGAACAGAATGTTGTTTTGGATTTATCTCGTTTAATTTTATCAGTATTTTCTTTTTATGATACAAGTTGCTGTCAGTTCGGCTCGGAAATTAAGCTAAAAGACAAAACTAATAACATATGGACAAGAAAATGATAAAAGTAAAAACATAATAAAAACCAAGGCATTTTGAGATCGGCTCGTCATGCCGATCGCAATGAAAATGAATGGTAATGATAAATTAGAACTTGTCTTCGGATCAGCTCGATAAGCATAACCAAGATAAGTAAAAATTTAGATGGGCTCGGAATACCCATTGAGATATTTAGGAATTTTGTTTTTTGTTTTTGGGAAAAAATATTCAAACCTACTTTCAGATCGGCTCGGCATGCACGATGAAAGTTTTTGTTGGAGTGTATATTTTTTTCCTTTTGAAATATCCTGTTGAGCGTTAGGACTGTAGGAAGTCGCTTCGGCTCGGACAGGGAGTTTATAGACCTGATGAGTCTGTACCATGCCGAGCATTGGGCCGAAAGTGGCGCGCCAGTCCGGCACGGGAGTTTATAGACCTGATGAGTCTGTAATATGCCGAGCATCGGGCCGGAAATGGCGCGCCAGCTCGACACATGGTTTATAGACCCTGATGAGTCTGTAATATGCCGAGCATCGGGCCGGAAATGGCGCGCCAGCTCGACACATGAGTTTATAGACCTGATGAGTCTGTAATATGCCGAGCATCGGGCCGGAAATGGCGCGCCAGCTCGACACATGAGTTTATAGACCTGATGAGTCTGTAATGTACCGAGCGTTGGGCCGAAAATGGCACTTCGGCTCGGCACATGGGTTTGTTATTTTTTCGGAGGGAACACTTAGATCTTTCCTCTTTGTTGTAAGTGTATAGGAGTAGAGTCCCCAGTGTTCGCTTCGAAAAAATGAAGAGAAGATGGGTCAAGAATGTGTTCATCTTTTCATTGGTTGGAATGGGTGTTAGGTCGGACAGTCCCCGATCCTAACTACATTTACTGGTAANCGGACAGTCCCCGATCCTAACTACATTTTTACTGGTAATAAGTCTTCAAGTGTTCAGCGTTCCAGCTGTGCTTGAGGGGCTTCCCAGCCAGGGTGGCCAAGTTGTAAGTGCCGGGCTTGACTATGCTCGTGATTCTGTATGGTCCGGTCCAGTTCGGGTCGAATGAACTCTCCTTGACGGCGAGGGGATTCTTTTTCATGACGAGACTGCCCAATCCGAAGCTCCTGGGCCTGACCCTTTGGTTGTAGTATTTGGCTACCCTCTGTTGGTAGGCGGCTCGGCAGAGATTGGCGTCGGTTCGCCTCTCCTCGATTATGTCCAGGCCGAGCCGAAGACCGGTGTCATTGGTCTCGGGATTGTACGTGCCGGTCCGGAATGAAGGAGTCCCCATTTCGACCGGGACGACGGCGTCAGTTCCGAACGCCAGTGCATAGGGCGTTTCCTTCGTCGAGTTGCGATAGGAAGTTCGGTAAGACCAAAGCACCTCTGGCAAGAGTTCAGGCCAATTCCCCTTAGCATTATCCAGTTTAGTTTTGAGGGTCTTCTTGATGATCTTGTTGATGGCCTCGACCTGTCCATTCGACTGCGGATGGTAAGGCGCGGTAAAGCGCAAGTTGATGTTCAGACGTGAACAAAAACTTCTGAACTTCTTGCAGTCGAATTGTTTGCCATTGTCCGCAATGATGGTGTGCGGCATGCCGAACCGGCAAATGATGTTCTTCCAGACGAAGGCCTCCATCCGTTCGGCTGTGGTTGTGGCTAGGGGCTCGGCCTCGGCCCACTTGGTGAAGTAGTCGACTGCTACCACCGCCATGGTGACTTGCCCCTTCGCCTTCGGCATTGGACCGATCAGATCGAGTCCCCACTGCGCGAACGGCCAGGGACTGGATATGGAGGTCAGCAACTGGGGAGGTTGATGGGGGACTGCAGCAAATTGCTGGCACTTGATACAAGCGCGAGAGAGATGATCCGCGTCTTTGTTCAGCGTCGGCCAGAAGTAGCCCTGCCGGATCGTTTTGTAGGCGAGGGCTCTTCCTCCAGAGTGGTTTCCGCATATCCCCTCGTGAATTTCTCTCAGCACATCCTGACCTTCTTGGGGAGTGACACACCGCAAGTAAGGCAGGGAAAAACTCCTCTTGTAGAGCTGACCGTCGATCATGCTGAACCGAGCCGACCTGGTTTTGATGAGGCGTGCTTTGTCCCTCTCCGGGGGAAGGATTCCGGAGACCAAGTAGGTGATGATCGGGGTCATCCAGTTCGGCTCGGCCTCAGTTTGCATAACTGCGGCCTCGGTTTCGGCGGTGCTAGGTCTGTCCAGGATTTCGACTGGAACATGCCTGGCGGATCCGGTGTCTGTGGCCGAAGCCAGGCGCGCCAAGGCGTCGGCCCTGCAGTTCTCTGCCCTCGGGATTTGGGATATTTTGTATTCGCGGAAGTTCCCGAGCAGCAAACGGGTCTTCTCGAGATAGGCGGTCATGCTGGGCTCCCGAGTCTCATACTCTCCCAAAATCTGGTTGACGATTAGTTGGGAGTCGCTGAAGATGTTCAGTTTGGTTGCGCCGAGCTCCTTTGCCAATCTGAGCCCGGCGATGAGTGCCTCATACTCTGCTTCATTGTTTGATGCTTGAAATCTGAAGCGAAGAGCGTACTCCATCACAACTTGTTCTGGGGAGATCAGAACAAGCCCGGCTCCGCTTCCCATGGCATTGGAAGATCCGTCCACGTAGAGGATCCAGGTGAGGAGATCTACCTGGCCGTGTTCGCCGATTGTGCTCGGATCGGCCGCCGTTGGCGTAGCGTCGGTGCGCGGTGGATCCTCCGTCGAGGTGGTCGACTCACAGATGAAGTCCGACATAGCTTGACCTTTGATGGCCGTCCTGGGACGGTAGATGATGTCAAACTCGCCGAGCTCGATTGACCACTTGATGAGCCGACCCGAAGTCTCGGGTTTTGCCAGGATTTGTCTGAGCGGCTGGTCCGTCAAGACAACGATTGAGTGAGCCTGGAAGTAAGGTCTCAGTTTCCGAGCCGAGCTGACCAGGGCGAGAGCCATCTTCTCGAATTTTGGATACCTGGTCTCGGCATCGGCGAGGGCTCGGCTCGTGTAGAAGACGGGGTGTTGTACACCGCCGACCTCTCGCATCAGAACCGAGCTGAGAGCCGAGTCTGAAACAGAAAGGTAGAGGAAAAGTTCTTCACCTTCCTCCGGTTTGGATAATATGGGAGGTTCCCCCATGTGCCTTTTCAGATCTTGAAAGGCCTGCTCGCATTTGGGGGTCCATTCTATGCCCTTCCCTGCTCCCCTTAAGGCTTTGAAGAAAGGGAGGCACCGGTCAGTGGACTTCGAGATGAACCGGTTCAGGGC
>QANW01011460.1:64193-79541 GCA_003254865.1 Dryas drummondii | reverse complement strand
TGAGAGATTCCTTATCCATTTCGACTTCTCGTAATGACCATATTGCCCCTGGGGTCTCCTAGTGTCATTAGGACTCCTTTCCCTAGTTGGGTTAGGTTTCCTAGTTCAACCAGGATTTCCTGTTCGAATCAGGATTTCACATTTCTGGCTCCGCAATGATGGTTCTGGACTTGATGTTTCCTAGTGTGACTAGGAATCCTCATTTGACTAGGATTTCTGCACTTTTCCTGGTTTGACCAGGATTTCACTCGTTTTCCTGGTTTGACCAGGAAATGTCCCAAAATGGCTCCATTTGCTCCTTTTTCTCATTTCTGCTTCATTTAATCTGAAAACACAAAAACAAGACAAGAAACAGAAAATGTCGAGTTCTAACACTCTAGGTTAAGGAATTAGTATCATAAAGTGATGCAAAATGCACACTCATCACACCCCCAAACTTAGATTTTGCTAGTCCTCGAGCAAATAAAGGAAAGAAAAGACTCAAGACTGACTCTAACATCCCAACAACTGAATTCATGTGCACAACCATTAATCACATAAGAAAGCAAGGCATATAAATTGCATTCTCCAAATTCTAATAACATTTCAAATAACATACCTCGCTCCTCTATTGTCATATAGGCCATCCTTGACACAAATCCAAGTATTAGACAAACAAAACTAAATCAATACATACATAATAGATTCAACTCCAATCCTCACTATGGCATACTCTCAATGATAAACACTCAAGAATTGGGTTGATATGTGCACTCAAAAGTGTATGTGAGAGGAAATATGTAACAAAAACAATTAGCTCACATATGTACATGAAATAAAGGCACATTTTAGAAAGAATACTGATCTCATGAAAGGAATCCAAATGCTTGAAATAGAATCAATAACCATAGGCTCCCTTCTTAAATAGACTCCACATAAGTATAATACACACCTCTTGAGATCAGCTAGGGCTTTAATAGGGTTATAATGAAGGCTTAGGCTAGGATAGGGTATTGAAATGAAACGGAAACACAAAGGGCTACATTCATGGAATTGCAAGCATTATTAGAACATTCTGAGGTACACTTTGCTTCTTTGCACTTCATAGCTCAATTTGAACTCTTTTTGCTCACTTTTTCTTTTGAAACCGTCCCATCTCTTTTCTTTGATTTCTTTTCTTTTTCTTTTCTTTGGGCACGGCATACATACTTTTCTAACACATTTTTGTATAAGCTATGCATTTTCACTTCTTTTTCACCTCAATCAACATATAAACAACTTGCAATACCATAAAAAGGGTAAAACGGGTAAAAGGGGTGTAACACCCCCAAACTTAGGGTTTGGTATGGGGTAACAAAGAAAACGGCTTAAAAGGCTCAAAATGGGTAACTAAGGATAAAACATGTAATGGGTAGGCTTTCAAGGCTATGGGGTACACAAACAGGGCCTAAATTCATTTCTCAAGAGTTATGCAAATACGACATGCTTTGTGTACACAAGAAAAGAGTTCTAGCTCATTGATTCAAGATTATGCATATTCCAAGCAAATGACCAAATGAAAGATAATGAGATCAAAACAACGACTTATATGACAATGATAGAATCAGAGTGGCGCGCAACACTCAAGAATTGAAGAACAGGGCTCAAAAGCTCACTTAGGTCATGCAAGTCTACTCTATTATGCATATAATCATTAGTAATGCTAATCACAACCTAAATTCATATCAACAAGGCCAAATGACATAGAATTGCAAGATATGTTATGGAACACTATTAGAATGAAAAGAACACCAAATATACACACAATACTAAAACATGCTCATAACAATCATGCACACTCAAATCAATTAGTTGGGGACTCAAAACGACCTGAAACAACCAAAATGACTCAAAAACTTTTTGTTTTTAAAACAATGTCGCACACTTCAAAAGAATCACATCCATCACTAAGGTGAATGAGATCTAATGAAAACGTGCATTTTGATGTGGGTTTTGACACCCTAAGTTTAAAAACACAAGAAAAAGTTTTTTCCTAACCTAAAAACACCTAAAAACACTAAAAACGAAAATTTTTTTTTTTTTTTTTCCAAAATTGCTTAAAAACACTTAAAACACCCTAAACACTTGTTCTAACCTAAAAACACTAACAAATGACAATTGCCCTTCCCCCCACACTTAAATGATACATTGCCCTCAATGTATATGAAATAAATGCATAAATGATCAAATTAAGCGAAACGGGAAATTGCAAATATCCAAAACCAAATAAACACACCAAAATGAAAAATTGTCTTATGAAGCGAAATAAAGAAACTGTTTACTTGCGTACGCAAGCGTGGACACTCCAAGGGTAGGCGCGGCCTCCTTGGTCCTCAATGACTCCTCCTCCATTATTCGAAACTAACAACTTGGGTTGCCTCCCAATCAGCGCTTGTTTTTGTGTCTTCAGCCTGACATTGCCATCTCCTTTACTTGCGTCCTTTCCTCTTCCTTTTTCCATTACTACTCTCGGCATTCCCTAGGAACGAACTGAAGAAGCTCTCCATCTCGGACTTCTCCTCTCCATAAAAAGTGACCTCCTCGTTTTCTGGCATCTCGGAAGTGAGCACATACAGCTCTCGCTTGGTGTAGTACCGAATCGTCATGGCGCTCTCCAATGCTTTGTACTCCATGTTAGAGGTGCACAAAAATGGTCTCCCAAGAATAATAGAGACGTCGCCCGGAATTGTTGGCACATCTAGCACTATGAAATCAGAGGGGATTAGTAATTTACGACATTTAACCAAAACATCCACAAGCATACCACAAGCTTTTTGGGCTGAAGAGTTGGCGAAGCGAATGTCCACATCAAATGGTTGCAAATCAGCCTCCTTGAATCCAAGCCTCTCGAACACACCCAGCGGCATAACATTGATAGCTGACCCATTGTCAACTAAGGCATTGGTGATCTTATGCTCCCCTATGCTGCATGGTATGACCAACGAGCCCGGATCCTTCTTCTTGCTTGGAAAAGATGCAAAGAGATAACCACAAATCTCCCTAGGAACGTTGTGACTATGCCCTTGCTCCTCAACCTTCTTCTCAATAGACTTCAATTCCCTCATGGTTGCTGGAAATTTGGTGATGTCAATGTCCGGAATGAGGGGAATCACACGTGTATCAGCTTTCTCCTCAATCATTTCCGGATCCTCCTCTTCCTCACTATCACTGATCTCAATCACTTCCTTCACCTCCTTAGTCTTGACCACTCTAACTCTTTTTCTTGGAGTAGTCCTCAAAATAGCATTTACATGCTCCTCATTCTTCGGGTTGACGATGGGCTGACTTGGCAACTTCCCCTTCTCTCTCTGACCCAAAGTGGTGGCAATCTGACCCATTTGACTCTCCAAGTGTGCAATAGCCTTCGAATTGGCTTGCATCTGCTGCTCGGTACGGTTCATGAAGGCATTGGTGCTTTGGGCAAGGGAAGTGGTGCTTTGAGCAATCTGAGCAATCTTGTCCTCCAAACTAGACCTCTCGGCATTAGGGTGCACATACGGCTTGTTGGTGCTCCCACTAGCTTGCTGTCCATTGTTGTTGCTCCATCTGAAATTCGGGTTGTTCTTCCATCCAGGGTTGTAAGTGTTGGAATATGGGTCATACGGCACCCTAGGATAGCTCCCAACCTGGTTCACTTGTTCCACGTCACCTCCTTGTCCATGCACACTCATCATCTTCTCTTGAGCCAAAGATAACTTCTGCACCATAGTCTTGATTTCCATAATCTGTCCCTCCATGGTGTTCGGCACATCAGCTACCTCATACAACCCTCTCTTTGGTCCTCCTCTTGCACGATTGGAATCCCATTGTTGAGAACTCAAAGAAAGCGACTCAAACACATTTTTAGCCTCATCCTCCGTTTTTGACATGAATGCACCACCACATGCCGAATCCACCTTGGCTTGGTCTCTCTCCAATAATCCCTGATAAAAACAACAAACCACATACCAAGGAGATAGGTTATGGTGCGGGCAGCTAGTAAGTAACTCATTAAATCGGTCCCAAGTCTCATGGAATGGCTCGTCCGCTTTCTGCACAAATCCAAGGATCTCCTTCCGAATCGAATTCGTCTTGGAAATGGAATAGAACTTGTTCAAAAACTTGCTCGAAAGATCATCCCATGTCGAAATGGAACCACTGGGCAGCGAATACAACCACCTCTTTGCCTTGTCCTTAAGCGCAAAAGGGAACATCCTCAAACGGTACTGATTAGCGTTCAGGCCCCTCAATTGTGCGGCTTCAAAAACCCCGGAAAACTCCTTCAAAAAGTGGATCGGATCCTCCCCATTCAGCCCATGGTAGCTCGGCAACAAGTGAATCTGACCACTCTTGATTTCGAAATCAGTGGCTACGGTTGAATACCGAATGCACGATGGTTGAGTGGGCAGCGAAGGGGCTGAAAAATGGCTCAGGGGCTGCGGCACAATCTCATTTGCTTCAGCCATGTCGACACTCTCAGTCTCTTCACTACTCGAATCTGATGCACTAGGTTGCGGGCCGACTTTTGATGTACCTAAAGCTTCGTTCTTGAGCCTCTCCAACCTAGCAACAAGTTCCGGGTTCATAAAACACACCTAATCAAGAGAAAAACACACCATCAGTAGAAAGAATGCATATAAAGGCATGGCATTTATTAAAAACTAAAAATTAACAAAACCTGAAATCTAACTAATATAACCTAATTCTAATGACTAATTACACCAATTCATTGATATTAGACACCATTCCCCGGCAACGGCGCCAAAAACTTGTTGATGTGTTTTCTTAGAACAAAATAAACAATTACCTCATTCTAAGTTTACTCGCAAGTGCACGAATCGCATCAGTAGCAAAGCGTACAAGCACGAGGTCGATCCCACAGGGAATGGTTAATATACAACAAATCAATGCAATTAATCACTAGAATAACTAAATGGGGGGTTTTGAAAGATGGAAACACACGCACACATCACCACACGCACACACACTTTATTCTATCTTGCAATGTTAATTTTCAGTTTCAAATCAGATAAGCATGCAATAACCATCCAAGGCTAATGACAGTTAATTTGAACACAACATATTAAAGTTTGACAGCTAAAAAGGTTTGGCTAGTTACTTTCTCGCCATTGTTCTCCTAATGCATAAACTAAGAGCTTCTTGGGCCTTCCTTAGCTAGTTAACCTACATGTTCCCTAGTTCAAGCTAGGGCAGCTGTTACCCATGCAGGAGTCATTAAGTTTTATGAGAACGTCAAACATGCACAACATATAAGCTTTGACTATTTCCTTATAGAGGTCGCCCAACCCCACTACCAAGAATAATCCCTTATTCCCTTGTTACTTGTGGTTTAGTGTCTTTGACTATTTCACAGCTAAACCTAACAGATAAACTAGATGCAATTACCCTAAGGTGGCCAGTCAAAGGATGCAAACAACTAGTGACGGGGGTTTTAATAGATAGTGGAAATTTAATACGCGCAAACATCAAACTAACAGACCAAGAGACGGATAAACGATTTGTTAAAGCATACGAATCCATTAATCAACCTACGACTAACATGCAAGATAGAATAACTAACCTACATAATTAAATAAAACAAATAAAAGAAACAAAACAGCAACAAATAAATAAAATCCCAATTCATGATTGCTAACGGAAATCAGAAACGCAAAATTAAAGAAATTAAAAGCATAAACAAATGGAAATCAGCAACATGAATTGAAAGCAATAAAGAGATAACTAAATAAAATCAGATTGCAAAGATTAAATAACAACTAATTAAAATCAGAACCAAAGCTATAACTAATTAAATTCAGAAACTTAAATTAAATAAATTCAGAGACCAATATCCAACATTAAATCTGAAACTAGAAGGAAGAAGAAAGCAAAAATTAGAGGTGCAAGCACATGGTGGCTGCGGCAAGGAGGGAGGAAGAAGGAGGCACCTAGCACAAGCAATTGGCTCACGGCAAGGTGAGCTTGGGCTTGCGGCAGCAGGTGGTCCTTCCCTCTCACTTGTCACGCCAACCTCTCTCTAAACCTCTCTCTGAATTCGGCTCACCTTACAAGAAAATAAAAGTCTGAAACTAAAACCCTAAAACAGAAAAATAAAACTAGGAGGGGAAAGAGAGATTTCGGCTGAACTTAGGAGGAGAAAAAGTCTTCTCTAAAAGTCTGAATGAGGGGGTTTAAATAGGAGAAGCCTTCCTTGAGAGGCAAGGAAGAGACTTGCGGCTGCATAGGGTTTTCCTTTTCCTAGTGCCTTGCGGCTTCAGCTTGGGCTAGCTGATCAGGCCTTGGCGTGATGGGCTGCTCCCTTATGGGCTTGAGTGGCTCACGCCTAGCCTAGCTAGGGTCCCTCCTTGGCGCATGGGCTGGTAGTCTTGGGCTTTGGGCTTGCATGTTGGGCTTCCATGTTGGGCTTCAGTAGCTTGCACAAGATGGGCTAGGGTTTCACTCCATGGGCTTCCACCTTGGGCTTGTCACCTTGGGCTTGCGCATGGCCCTTTGTCCTGCTAGGGTTTGCATGGCATGCATGCGCATGCATGGGCTGCCATCTTCCTCCTTGCGCATGGTCTTTGGGCTGCTAGGGTTTGGGCCCATGCATGCGCATGCATGGGCCACCTTGGTTCGGCATCCCTAGGGCCCATGGGCCCTCCACTTTTGACTTCCCATTTTGCCCCACATTTCCATTTGAATTCAAATTTATTTCTTCCCTACATTCATTTCCATGGATGTCCACCACCTTCTGGAAGCTTCTGGAACCTTGAACAACATTTCCTGGTGCAACTAGGATTCCTTGAAAATGAGAGATTCCTTATCCATTTCGACTTCTCGTAATGACCATAGTGCCCCTGGGGTCTCATAGTGTCACTAGGACTCCTTTCCCTAGTTGGGTTAGGTTTCCCACCTAATCAAGGAGAACCTTGAACAATCAGGATTTCTCATTTCTGGCTCCGCAATGATGGTTCTGAACTTGATGTTTCCTAGTGTGACTAGGAATCCTCATTTGACTAGGATTTCTGCACTTTTCCTGGTTTGACCAGGATTTCACTCGTTTTCCTGGTTTGACCAGGAAATGTCCCAAAATGGCTCCATTTGCTCCTTTTTCTCATTTCTGCTTCATTTGACCTGAAAACATAAAAACAAGACAAGAAACAAAAATTCGNAAACACAAAATGTCGAGTTCTAACACTCTAGGTTAAGGAATTAGTATCATAAAGTGATGCAAAATGCACACTCATCAACTAGCAATCTGATTGTACCCACTATAACCATCCAAAAGCAATAGTGATTATGGCCAGCCAACCTTTCCAACATCTGGTCAATAAATGGCAACGGAAAATGATCCTTCCTTGTCGCGGTGTTCAGCTTTCGATAGTCAATACAAACACGCCAACCGGTTTGTGTCCTTTAGGGAATTAACTCATTGTGCTCATTCTTCACCACAGTAATACCACTTTTCTTTGGCACCACTTGAACTGAACTAACCTACTTCGAATCACTAATAGGATAAATAATACCAACATCCAACAATTTGATTACCTCATTACGCACAACTTCCTTCAGAGTTGGATTCAGTATTCTTTGAGCATCACGAGTAGGCTTAGATTCTTCCTCAAGTAAAATTCTATGCATACACACTGTAGGCGAGATCCCCTTGATATCGGCTATGATCCATCCCAATGCTAACCGATTTTCCTTCAAAATCCCCAAGAGTCTTTGACTTTTGACCACTTCTCCTTGTCCACCTAGGAATCCTTATTGACTTAGGATTTCTATCTCACTTGGAATTTCACAATTACCATTTTGCCCCTCATGACTCTTATCTTCATTAGGACTCCATTTCCTACTCGGATTAGGTTTCCTAGTTGAAACAGGATTTTCTGCTCCAACTAGGATTTCTCATTTCTGGCTTCGGATTGTCATGATCCTTCTTATTCAAGCTTGATCTTTCCTGGTAAGACTAGGAATCCTAGTTTGACTGAGATTCGGCATTTCCTGGTGTGACCAGGATTTCTCCACTTTTCCTAGTTTGACTAGGAAATGTCTAAAAATGGCACTTTCGGCTCCTTTTCTCTTCTTTGCTCATTTTATCCTATAAGAACAAAAACAAACTAACAAAACACAAAATACCGAGTTCTTACACTCTAGGTTAGGGAGTTAGTATCATAAAATAGTGTAAAATGAGCACTTAACAAATTCCAAAAGAAAAACAAAGAACATCACTAGAGTGGCAGCAACAGCAGCACAAGGTGGCACTCCTCCTTCCTCCTAGGGTTCGGCACAAAAATAAAGAGAAGAGAGAGATGTGGTTGCGGCTTGAAAGGAGAGGAAGTGGCTGCATGAAAAGAAAAGAAGAAAGAGAGAAAGGAGGCTAGGATATTGGCGGCTACAAGAGAGAGAGAACAGCTAGGGTTCTTTTCCACCAGAGGAGAGCCCTCTCTTTGAGTTATAAAGATGTATTTATAGAGGAGAGTAGGGCCGCAATTTCTCTTTCTGTTCAATGTGGGATAAGCACTTTCCTTGCACATCAAGACTTATAATTTTCGGCCAAGCATGGGCCTTAGGCTAATTTGGGCTCTTTTTGGGCGTAACTTCCTTTTCAGCTCGCGGAACTGCTGAGCTACCTCCACTAAAATGGCCATATCTTGACCTAGAAAACTCGGAATCGAAATCTGTAAAATTCTCTGCGAAGCTAACATCTGTATATTTCCAACCATATATGGCATACTACCTGATTCATTCTGGAGAAATACATAATTGCTGTCGAAATTTGATGTTCATATTTCAGGGTTTTGACTTCCTTGCAAGATAAGGACTCCTTGTGATCTTTGACTGAATCTTCAAATATGTTCTTTCCAAATTAGAATTTCAGAAAAAAGAAAGTCTTCTAGGGCAAGGAATAGGCACTTGGGCTTCCTCATTGGGTTCCTAGAGTGTTGACTTGGGCTCCCTCCTCACTAGCTTGCGCATGGCTGTATGACTCTGGCTCTAGGATTGGCGTGATGGGCTACCTGGAATGAGTTGCAAGCTTACGCATCGGTTGTGTTGAATGTTTTCTTAGTGTTGATGTGTTTTCTTAGAACAAAATAAACATTTATATCATTCCAAGTTTACTCGCAAGTGTACGAATCGCATTAGTAGCAAAGCGTACAAGCACGAGGTCGATCCCACAGGAAATGGTTAATACACAACAAATCAATTCAATTAATCACTAGAATAACTAAATGGGGGGGTTTGAAAGATGGAAACACACACACGCATCACCACACGCACACACCCTTTATTCTATCTTGCAATGTTAAGTTTTCAGTTTCAAATCAGATAAGCATGCAATAACCATCCAAGGCTAATGACAGTTAATTTGAACACAACATATTAAAGTTTGACTGCTAAAAAGGTTTGACTAGTTACTTTCTCGCAATTGTTCTCCTAATGCATAAACTAAGAGTTTCTTGGGCCTTCCTTAGCCAGTTAACCTACCTGTTCCCCAGTTCAAGCTAAGGCAGCGGTTACCCATGCAGGAGTCATTAAGTTTTATGAGAACGTCAAACATGCACAACATATAAGCTTTGACTATTTCCTTATAGAGGTCACCCAACTCCACTACCAAGAATAATCCCTTATTCCCTTGTTACTTATGGTTTAGTGTCTTTGACTATTTCACAGCTAAACCTAACAAATAAACTAGATGCAATTACCCTAAGGTGGCCAGTCAAAGGATGCAAACAACTAGAGACGGGTTCTAATAGATAGTGGAAATTTAAAACATGCAAACATCAAACTAACATACCAAGAGACGGATAAACGATTTGTTAGAGCATACGAATCCATTAATCAACCTACAACTAACATGCAAGATAAAATAACTAACCTACATACTTAAATTAAATAAATAAAAACAGCAACCAACAATAATAAAATCCCAATTCATGCTTGATAATAGAATCAGAAAAGCAAAGTTAACGAAATTAAATGCATGCACAAATTGAAATCAGAACCACTACTAAACTAGATTGAAGAATATAAACTAACTAGAATCTGAAACATGCATTAAATAAAACCAAAGCTATAATAAATTAAATTCAGAAACTCAATTAAATCAATTCAGAGTCACAAGCTAATTAATTCAGAAACATAAACTAACATGGAATCAGAAAACTAGAAGAAAAATTAAAGAAACCAAGTGAGAGGGGCTGCGGCAAGGCAAAGAGAGAAGGCAACCTCCACAAGCAATTGGCTCACGGCTAGGGTGAGCTAGGGCTTGCGGCAAAGGGTCTTCCTTCCTTGCTGCCACGCCACTCCCTTTTCTCTCTCTAAATTTCGGCTAGCTCTCTCTCACGTTTCTGAAATCCAAAACCTAAAACAGGAAAATAAAACTAATGAAAACTGAAAAATAAACTAGGAGAAGGTCCTCAGGTCCTCCGGTCCTCAGGTATAAGATATATTTATAGAGGAGAAATCCTTGTGAGGCAAGGCTAGGGTTTCTTGCGGCAGCAGCTAGGGTTAGGGTGAATCAGGCCTTGCGGCATAGGCTGCTGGTCTTGGGCTTTGGGCTTGCATGTTGGACTTCAGTGGCTCGCACAAGATGGGCTAGGGTTTCACTCCATGGGCTTCCACCTTGGGCTTGCATCTTGGGCTTGCGCATGGGACTCCTCGGCTGCTAGGGTTTGCATGGCATGCATGCGCATGTATGGGCTGCCATCTTGCTCCTTACGCATGGACTTTGGGCTGCTAGGGTTCGGGCCCATGCATGTGCATGCATGGCCCATCTTGGGTCGGCATCCCTTAGGCCCATGGGCTCTTGACTTTTGACTTCTCATTTTGCCCCTCATTTTCATTTGAATTCAAATTCATTTCTTCCCTCTATTCATTTCCATGGATGTCCACCACCTTCTAGAAGCTTCTGGAACCTTGACTTTGTAGAGTTGACTTTGACCAACATTTCCTAGTGCAACTAGGATTTCTTGCAAATGAAGGATTCCTTATCCATTTCGACTTCTTGTAATGATCATATTGCCCCTGGGGTCTCCTAGTGTCATTTGGACTCCTTTCCCTAGTTGGGTTAGGTTTCCTAGTTCAACCAGTATTTCCTGTTCGAATCAGGATTTCTCATTTCCGGCTCCGCAATGATGGTTCTGGACGTGATGTTTCCTAGTGTAACTAGGAATCCTCATTTGACTAAGATTTATGCACTTTTCCTGGTTTGACCAGGATTTCACTCGTTTTCCTAGTTTGACCAGGAAATGTCCTAAAATGGCTCCATTTGCTTCTTTTTCTCATTTCTGCTTCATTTGACCTGAAAATACAAAAACAAGACAAGAAACACAAAATATCGAGTTCTAACACTCTAGGTTAAGGAATTAGTATCATAAAGTGATGCAAAATGCACACTCATCACACCCCCAAACTTAGATTTTTCTAGTCCTCGAGCAAATAAAGGAAAGAAAAGACTCAAGACTGACTCCAACATCCCAACAATTGAATTCATGCACACAACCATTAATCACATAGGAAAGCTGTTCGTTTTAAATTTAAATACTCGCAGTGCACGAATCTATATATAATATAGATGGCAAGCAAGGTCGATCCCACGAGGACTATTGTTGATCTTTAAATGATAATCCGAATGCTAAAAAGAAACAAGAAAACAAGACACAAGTGGCTGCCCAAGTTGTCACGCCTAGGGCAGCTGCTCACTTGAAATAAAACACACGCACACACACACGAATGGGAGGGAGTTTGTATGATTTGAAAACAGCAAATTAAACCTAAACAAAAAATAAGATGTGCAACTAGCAAAGAGTATGAAAACAGCAAGTTATCTTGTGAAAATAGATGGATGATGATACTAGGACTCTAGAACTCTACCACTAGACCTCATATTCAATGTCATGGTGCAATTTCTGAAACCTTTAATTCCTATTGATGAATGCATTCGCATATTCACCTATGGCATAGCATGAAATGCATAATTCCCCAAATGTATAAACTAGTGCATGGCGTCTACCCTAGTTCTTGTACTCTATATGTGACCTATGCATGGCATCTACATAGGAACGCACAAACAGAATTCATTAAGCTTATATGAGAAAATAAATGCAATTAAACCCCTAGTGCATGGCGTCTACCCTAGGTGATTTAAAATTGATTTCACACAATCAGATTTTAGTCAATTACTAAGCCCTAGATTGTTTATCACTTGTATTAGGGGCTGATTGGTTGTCCTCACCCTAAATTGATTAAATTCTAGATGCAATAACCCTAGGTGATCAATCAAGGATTAAAAACACATAGAGAACAATGATAAAAGTGAAATCAAAATCATCAAATCCATGGAATTAAACAAACAGCAACTACATCACCAATCCATTGAATATTCGGCCTAGGGCTGAATCCTAGGCCCTAGAAAACGTGATTAGTTCATGCTAGAAAACAAGAACAGCCACGTAATCATGTTTTTCATCTAACAAATACAAGAAAAGAAGAAGAAGAAGAGAAAACACCCCAAGGAGAGCTCACGCCTCCAGCAGCCCCTCTCTCTCTATTTTCTGATTTTTTCCAAGTGTCTGAACCCCTAAAATGATAGAAAGAGATGTATATATAAGGGTGTGCAGCAGCTAGGGTTTTGGGAAGGAAGGATGTGCGGCCAGCTAGGGTTTGGAGAAAGAAGATGCGGCTGCTAGGGCTTGGCTTCTTGGGCTTAAGTGACTTGCGCAAGGCCCTAGGGTTTCTCTCTCTCTTTTGCGCATGGTGTAGCTGATTTCCTCCCCTAATGGGCCTCCAATAAATCAGGAATTAAAATGAAATAAATCAGGTAATCCCAAATCTGATTTTTAGAGCCCAATTAGGAAGGAAAGCCTTGCAAGGTGCGGCCAGCCCTTTTCTTCTAGCATACACGCCACTTCCTATGTGGTTTGGGCTGGGCTTTCATTTCTTCATGCTCTTGGACCCTCTCTTGATCTTGGCCTTCCCTTTAAACAACAAATAT
Source organism: Dryas drummondii (assembly GCA_003254865.1). Taxonomy (NCBI): domain Eukaryota; kingdom Viridiplantae; phylum Streptophyta; class Magnoliopsida; order Rosales; family Rosaceae; genus Dryas; species Dryas drummondii. Next base: position 66,547 of record QANW01011460.1, on the reverse strand, counting down.
TCATTTAAGCTCAAAATGGGCTGATTTGCATCCATTTATATCCTATGGGCTTTCCACCTACAAAAGAGAAAAACACAAATAAATAACATAAAATATAGGGACTAAGTACTAAATACATGAAGATAGAGGGCCTAAAATGCAAACATTTAAGGACCCAACAAATTCCCCCAAACTTAACCTTTGCTAGTCCCTAGCAAAAACAAAACAAAACTACATTAAGACTCCAAAAACATCCTAACCGTCCACCAAAAATCTCAGGTATGCTTGATCATTCGTAACTCAATCAAATAGATTACACACTAGTTCCATAGATTACCCAAATGCCAACATTAACTCACAATCAACAAGGTTAAAGCATCATGTGCGTAAGACAATATCAACATAGTTTTCAATCTGAACTTTCAAGCAACTTGAGTAATCATAAGCAACTAGTGTCACTTCAATTCTCACAAAGATAGTCACTCACAAATAAAGCACTGAGATATTGGTTAAATAGTGATTCCCTCAAAAGGCATATGTGAGCGAGTTTATGCATACAAATTCAAATTACTCACATATATGTAAGAATGAAAGCACAAGTGAAAGAATAATGATCTCATGAAAGATACCAAATACCTGAAATCAAATCAAAATACAATATGCTTCCATCTCATCTAATCTCCACATTAAGACTACACTTCACCTAAGATCATATAGGACTTTACATATGGGTTGTAATGGGGCTAATGGTGAAGGGTTTTAACAAGAAAGGTATGGACAACACAAAGACTTAAGGGAACCATAGAGAATCAGGTTTTACGGTGTCATTTCATTCTTATACACTTTGGCAACTAGGCTTGCATCCTTGAATTTGCACACTTGTAATACACATGCCTACCTTTTTTCCCTTTTTTTTCTCTTTTTTTTTTCTTTTCTTCTTTTTTTTTTTTTCTTTTGGGCATGGCAACATATTCATTTCCTTTTCTTTTCTTTTTCACATTGTTCTCAAGCCTTGCGCACAAATGAACAATAATCATAAACCAGTTCTCTACAATCCCTTAAGTATGGGTAGATACACACAATGGAAGGGTACTTCCCCCAAACTAGGGGTTGGCACGGGTAACATGGTTAAGAAACAAAAAGGCTGACAAGGCTCAACAAGGCAACTAGGGGTATAAATGAACACAAAAAGGGATGGCTAGAATGGCACAAACGAGACAAAGAAGGCCTAAATCATTTCTTAGGTTCCACGTAGTTACAACATGCTTCAATTAAATTGAGATGGAAGTTCTATCATTTGATTTAAAATGATGCACATTTCAAGCATTTGATCAAGTGAAAGATAATGAGATCATGCAAACTCTAGATATTCAATGAACGCATGGAGTATTAGTATATAACCCTCAAAATAGAAGCATTAAGGCTCGAATCTCACAAGGGGTAAATAAGTTTCACTAGAAGCCTAGATCATACAAGCATGCAATCATTTTCAGTCTAAACTATACCAGCATTGTAATCCACACAAAGATAGCTCAAACATGCTCAAAATGAGTTATATGTCAAAAGAATAATCAAAAGAACTAGTTTCATCAATTCGACCAAAGTATGCAAGATCAAAGCATTTGCAATTCATCATAGTGGTGGAAAGGAACCTAAAAGACACAAAAACAAAAATATTTTTGGTATTTTTCAAAAATTTGAACGAAAATTTCAAAACCTAAACCTAAAACTCTTCCCCCAAACTTAAATGAAACATTGTCCTCAATGTTTCAAACTAAGCATGTAATGAATCATTCAAGTTAGGAAGACAAATACTCTAACAACCTAGAAACACACCACAACCAACAAAACAAACTAAAGGAAAGCAAAAGGTTAAGAACTCCCTGATATCCATGCAAACAGCTATAGGGCAATGTTTCTTCTCTCCAAATATTGGGTTGCCTCCCAATCAGCGCTAAGTTTAGAGTCTTCAGCCAGACTTGGCAGTACATCATGCTAATGGAACCGGATCCTCCAAGAGCATGTTCTCCTCCGAACGCTCCATATTAGCCTCCAAGTAATGCTTAAGCCGATGGCCATTCACCTTGAATGTATTCTTTGTCTTTGGATTGCAGACCTCCACTGCACCATGAGGGTAAACATTAGTAACAGTAAATGGACCATACCATCGAGAACGAAGTTTACCTGGAAAGAGTCTGAGGCGAGAATTGTAAAGCAAGACTTTCTGACCCACTTCGAAATGTTTCCTCAAAATGGCCTTGTCATGGTAGGCCTTAGTCTTTTGTTTGTAAATCCTAGAACTCTCATAAGCCTCATTCCTAAGTTCTTCCAACTCACTCAATTGTAGCTTTCTATGGTCACCTGCTTCATCTTAA
>QANW01011460.1:33523-46290 GCA_003254865.1 Dryas drummondii | reverse complement strand
TAATAGATAGTGGAAATTTAATACATGCAAACATCAAACCAACAGACCAAGAGACGGATAAACGATTTGTTAGAGCATACGAATCCATTAATCAACCTACAACTAACATGCAAGATAGAATAACTAACCTACTTACTTAAATTAAATAAATGAAAACAGAAACAATAAATGAAATCCCAATTCATGCTTAATAATAAAATCAGAAACACAAAGCTAATGAAATTAAATGCATGCACAAATTGAAATCAGAAATACAACTAAACTAGATTGAAAGAAAATATAAACTAATTAGAATCTGAAACATGCAGTAAATAAAACCAAAGATATAAACTAATTAAATTCAGAAACTCAATTAAATAAATTCAGAGTCACAAGCTAATTAATACAGAAACATAAACTAACATGGAATCAGAAAACTAGAAGAAAAATTAAAGAAACCAAGTGAGAGAGGCTGCGGCAAGGCAAAGAGAGAAGGCAACCTCCACAAGCAATTGGCTCACGGCTAGGGTGAGCTAGGGCTTGTGGCAAAGGGTCCTCCTTCCTTGCTGCCACGCCACTCCCTTTTCTCTCTCTAAATTTCGGCTAGCTCTCTCTCACTTTTCTGAAATTTAAAACCTTAAACTGAAAAATAAAACTAATGAAAACTGAAAAATAAACTAGGAGAAGGGTCCTCAGGTCTGAAGGTATAAGATATATTTATAGAGGAGAAATCCTTGTGAGGCAAGGCTAGGGTTTCTTGCGGCAGCAGCTAGGGTTAGGAGCATGTGGGCTTGCGGCAAGGGCATGGCCCTTTGGACCTTGATGGTGCATTGGGCTCACATGTGTTGGGCTGAAGTGGCTTGCACAAGATGGGCTAGGGTTTGCACTCCATGGGCTTCCATTTTGGGCTTACATCTTGGGTTTGCGCATGGGCTCCTTGGCTGCTAGGGTTTGCATGGCATGCATGCACATCCATGGGCTGCCATCTTGCTCCTTACGCATGGACTTTGGGCTGCTAGGGTTTGGGCCCATGCATGTGCATGCATAGCCCATCTTGGTTCGGCATCCCTTAGGCCCATGGGCCCTTGACTTTTGACTTCCCATTTTGCCCCTCATTTCTATTTGAATTCAAATTCATTTCTTCCCTCCATTCATTTCCAAGGATGTCCACCACCTTCTAGAAGCTTCTGGAACCTTGACTTTGTAGAGTTGACTTTGACCAACATTTCCTAGTGCAACTAGGATTTCTTGTAAATGAAGGATTCCTTATCCATTTCGACTTCTCGTAACAACCATATTGCCCCTAGGGTCTCCTAGTGTCGTTAGGACTCCTTTCCCTAGTTGGGTTAGGTTTCCTAGTTCAACCATGATTTCCTGTTTGAATCAGGATTTCTCATTTCTGGCTCCGCAATGATGGTTCTAGACTTGATGTTTCCTAGTGTGACTAGGAATCCTCATTTGACTAGGATTTCTGCGCTTTTCCTTGTTTGACCAGGATTTCACTCGTTTTCCTAGTTTGACCAGGAATTGTCCTAAAATGACTCCATTTGTTTCTTTTTCTCATTTCTGCTTCATTTAACCTGAAAACACAAAAACAAGACAAGAAACACAAAATATAGAGTTCTAACACTCTAGGTAAAGGAATTAGTATCATAAAGTGATGCAAAATGCACACTCATCACACCCCCAAACTTAGATTTTGCTAGTTCTCGAGCAAATAAAGTAAAGAAAAGACTCAAGACTGACTCTAACATCCTAACAATTGAATTCATGCGCACAACCATTAATCACATAGGTAAGCAAGGCATATAAATTGTATTCTCCAGATTCTAATACCATTTCAAATAACATACCTCACTCCTCTATTGTCATATAGGCCATCCTTGACACAAATCCAAGTGTTAGACAAACAAAACTAAATCAATACATACACAATAGATTCAACTCCAATCCTCACTATGGCATACTCTCAATGATAAACACTCAAGAATTGGGTTAATATGTGCACTCAAAAGTATATGTGAGAGGAAATATGTAACAAAAACAATTAGCTCACATATGTACATGAAATAACGGCACATTTAGAAAGAAATACTGATCTCATGGAAAGGAATCCAAATGCTTGAAATAGAATCAATGACCATAGGCTCTCTTCTTAAATAGACTCCACATAAGTATAATACACACCTCTTGAGATCAGTTAGGGTTTAAATAGGGTTATAATGAAGGCTTAGGCTAGGCTAGGGTATTGAAATGAAAGGGAAACACAAAGGGCTAAATCCATGGTATTGCAAGCATTAATAGAACATTCTGAGGTATACCTTGCTTCTTTGCACTTCATAGCTCAATTTGAACTCTTTTTGCTCACTTTTTCTTTTGAAACCGTCCCATCTTTTTTCTTTGATTTCTTTTCTTTTTCTTTTCTTTGGGCACGGCATACATACTTTTCAGACACATTTTTGTATAAGCTGTGCATTTTCACTTCTTTTCACCTCAATCAACATGTAAACTCATTGCAACACCATAAATAGGGTAAAACGGGTAAAAGGGGTGTAACACCCCCAAACTTAGGGTTTGGTTTGGGGTAACAAAGAAAACGGCTTAAAAGGCTCAAAATGGGTAACTAAGGTTAAAACATGTAATGGGTGGGTTTTCAGGCTATGGGGTATATGCAAATACGACATGCTTTGTGTACACAAGGAAAGAGTTCTAGCTCATTGATTCAAGATTATGCATATTCCAAGCAAATGACCAAATGAAAGATAATGAGATCAAAACAACGACTTATATGACAATGATTGAATTAGAGTGGCGCGCAACACTCAAGAATTGAAGAACAGGGCTCAAAAGCTCACTTAGGTCATGCAAGTCTACTCTATTATGCATATAATCATTAGAAATGCTAATCACAACCTAAATTCATATCAACAAGGCCAAATGACATAGAATTGCAAGATATGTTACGGAACAGTATTAGAATGAAAAAAACACCAAATATACACACAATACTAAAATATGCTCATAACAATTATGCACAATCAAATCAATTAGTTGGGGATTCCAAATGACCTGAAAGAACCAAAATGACTCAAAAACTTTTCGTTTTTAAAACAATGTCGCACACTTCTAAAGCATCACATTCATCACTAAGGTGAATGAGATCTAATGAAAACATGCATTTTGATGTGGGTTTTGACACCCTAAGTTTAAAAACATAAGAAAAAGTTTTTCCTAACCTAAAAACACTAAAACGAAAATTTTTTTTTTCTTTTCTAAAAACGCTTAAAAACACTTAAAACACCTAAAACACTTGTTCTAACCTAAAAACACTAACAAATGACAAATGCCTTTCCCCCCACACTTAAATGATACATTGCCCTCTATGTATACGAAATAAATGCACAAATGATCAAATTAAGCGAAATAGGAAATTGCAAATATCCAAAATCAAATAAACACACCAAAATGAAAAATTGTCTTATGAAGCGAAATAAAGAAACTGATTACTTGCGGCTGCAAGTGTGGACACTCCAAGGGTAGGCGCGGCCGCCTTTGTCCTCATTGACTCCTTCTCCATTATTCGAAACAAAAACTTGGGTTGCCTCCCAATCAGCGCTTGTTTTTCTGTCTTCAGCCTGACACTGCCATTCCTCTATTTGCGTCCTTTCCTCTTTTTCTTGCCATTGCTGCTCTCGGCACTCCCTAAGAACGAACTGAAGAAGCTCTCCAACTCTGACTTCTCATCTCCATAAAAAGTGATCTCCTCACTTTGCGGAAGCTCGGAAGTGAGACAATACACCTCTTGCTTGGTGTTGTACCGAATCTTCATGGTGCTTTCCATTGCTTTGTACTCCATGTTAGAGGTGCACAAAAATGGTCTCCCAAGAATAATAGAAACGTCGCCCGGAAGTCTCGGCATATCTAGCACTATAAAATCAGAGGGAATTAGTAAATTACGACATCTAACCAAAACATCCACAAGCATACCAAGGGCTTTCTCGACTAAAGATTTGGCAAAGTGAATGTTCAAATCAAACGGTGGCAAATCAGCTTCCACAAATCCAAGCCTCTTGAACACCACCAGCGGCATGACATTGATAGCTGAGCCATTGTCAATTAAGGCATTGGCGATCTCATACTCCCCTATGCTGCACGGTATGACCAATGAGCCCGGATCCCTCTTCTTGCTTGGAAAAGATGCAAAGAGATAACCACAAATCTCCCTAGGAACGTTGTGACTATGCCCCTGCTCCGCCACCTTCTTCTCAATAGACTTCAATTCCCTCATGGTTGCTGGAAACTTGGTGACGTCGATGTCCGGAATGAGGGGAATCACACGTGTATCTACTTTCTCTTCTATCATGTCTGGATCCTCCTCTTCCTCACTATCAATGATCTCAATCACCTCCTTAGTCTTGACCACTCTAACTCACTTTCTTGGAGTAGTTCTCAAAATAGCATTTACATGCTCCTCATTCTTCGGGTTGACGATGGGCTGACTTGGCAATTTCCCCTTCTCTCTCTGACCCAAAGTAGTGGCAATCTGACCCATTTGACTCTCCAAATGTGAAATAGCCTTCGAATTGGCTTGCATCTGCTGCACGGTACGGTTCATGAAGGCATTGGTGCTCTGAGCAAGAGAAGTGGTGCTTTGAGCAATCTGAGCAATCTTGTCCTAAGCTAGACCTCTCGGCGTTAGGGTGCACATAAGGCTTGTTGGTGCTCCCACTAGCTTGCTGTCCATTGTTGTTGCTCCACCTGAAATTAGGGTTGTTCTTCCATCCAGGGTTATAAGTGTTAGAAAATGGATCATATGGCACCCTAGGATAATTCCCAACCTGATTCACGTGTTCCACATCACCTCCTTGTTCTTGCATACCCATCAGCTTCTCTTGAGCCAAAGACAACTTCTGCACCATAGTCTTGATTTCCAAAATCTGTCCCTCCATGGTGTTTGGCACATCAGCTATCTCATATAACCCTCTCTTTGGTCCTCCCCTTGATCGATTTGAATCCCACTGTTGAGAACTCAAAGAAAGTGACTCAAACAATTCTGTAGCCTCACCTTCAGTTTTTGACATAAACGCACCACCACATTCCGAATCCACCTTGGCTTGATCCCTCTCCAATAATCCTTGATAAAAACAACAAATCACATACCAAGGAGATAAGTTGTGGTGCGGGCAGCTAGTAAGTAACTCATTGAATCTGTCCAAGGTCTTATGGAATGGCTCTTCCGCTTTTTGCACAAATCCAAGGATCTCCTTCCGAACTGAATTTGTCTTGGAAATGGAATAAAACTTGTTCAGGAACCTGCTCGAAAGATCATCCCATGTCGAAATGGAACCACTGGGTAGCGAATACAACCACCTCTTTGCCTTGTCCCTAAGTGCAAAAGGGAACATCCTCAAACGGTACTGATCGGCATTCAGACCCCTCAACTGTGCGGCTTCACAAACCCCGGAAAACTCCTTCAAAAAGTGGATCGGATCCTCCCCATTCAGCCCATGGTAGCTCGGCAACAAGTGAATCTGACCACTCTTGATTTCGAAATTAGTGGCTATGGTTGCATACCGAATGCACGACGGTTGAGTGGGCAGCGAAGGTGCTGAAAAATGGCTCAAGGGCTGCGGCACAATCTCATTTGTCTCAGCCATGTCGACACTCGCAGTCTCTTCACTACTCGAATCTGATGCACTAGGTAGAGGGCTGCCTTGTGATGTACCTAAAGCTTCGTTCTTGAGCCTCTCTAACCTTGCAATAACTTCAGGGTTCATAAAACACACCTAATCAAGAGAAAACACACAATCAGTAGAAAGAATGCTTATAAAGGCATGGCATTTATTAAAAACTAAAAATTAACCAAAACTGAAATCTAACTAGTATAACCTAATTCTAATGACTAATTAAACCAATTTATTGATATTAGACACCATTCCCCGGCAACGGCGCCAAAAACTTGTTGATGTGTTTTCTTAGAATAAAATAACAATTATCTCATTCTAAGTATACTCGCAAGTGCACGAATCGCATCAGTAGCAAAGCGTACAAAGCACGAGGTCGACCCCACAGGGAATGGTTAATAAACAACAAATCAATGCAATTAATCACTAGAATAACTAAATGGGGGGTTTTGGAAGATGGAAACACACGCACACATCCTTTATTCTATCTTACAATGTTAAGTTTTCAGTTTTAAATCAGATAAGCACGCAATAACCATCCAAGGCTAATGACAGTTAATTTGAACACAACATATTAAAGTTTGACTGCTAAAAAGGTTTGACTAGTTACTTTCTCGCAATTGTTCTCCTAATGCATAAACTAAGAGCTTCTTGGGCCTTCCTTAGCCAGTTAACCTACATGTTCCCCAGTTCAAGCTAAGGCAGCTGTTACCCATGCAGGAGTCATTAAGTTTTATGAGAACGTCAAACATGCACAACATATAAGCTTTGACTATTTCCTTATAGAGGTCGCCCAACCCCACTACCAAGAATAATCCCTTATTCCCTTGTTACTAGTGTCTTTGAATATTTCACAGCTCNAAGGCAAAGAGACAAGGCAACCTCCACAAGCAATTGGCTCACGGCTAGGGTGAGCTAGGGCTTGCGGCAAAGGGTCCTCCTTCCTTGCTGCCACGCCACTCCCTTTTCTCTCTCTAAATTTCGGCTAGCTCTCTCTCACTTTTCTGAAATTTAAACCCTCAAACTGAAAAATAAAACTAATGAAAACTGAAAAATAAACTAGGAGAAGGGTCCTCAGGTCTGAAGGTATAAGATATATTTATAGAGAAGAAATCCTTGTGAGGCAAGGCTAGGGTTTCTTGCGGCAGCAGCTAGGGTTAGGAGCATGTGGGCTTGCGGCAAGGGCATGGCCCTTTGGGCTTAAGTGGCGCATGCAAGTCAGCTAGGCCTCCTTCCTTGCGCATGGGCTGCTGGTCTTGTACCTTGATGGTGCATTGGGCTCAGATGTGTTGGGCTGAAGTGGCTTGCACATGATGGGCTAGGGTTTGCACTCCATGGGCTTCCATCTTGGGCTTGCATCTTGGGCTTGCGCATGGGCTCCTTGGCTGCTAGGGTTTGCATGGCATGCATGCGCATGCATGGGCTGCCATCTTGCTCCTTACGCATGGACTTTGGGCTGCTAGGGTTTGGGCCCATGCATGTGCATGCATGGCCCATCTTGGTTCGGCATCCCTTAGGCCCATGGGCCCTTGACTTTTGACTTCCCATTTTGCCCCTCATTTCTATTTGAATTCAAATTCATTTCTTCCCTCCATTCATTTCAATGGATGTCCACCACTTTCTAGAACCTTGATTTTGTAGAGTTGACTTTGACCAACATTTCCTAGTGCAACTAGGATTTCTTGTAAATGAAGGATTCCTTATCCATTTCGACTTCTCGTAATGACCATATTGCCCCTGGGGTCTCCTTGTGTCGTTAGGACTCCTTTCCCTAGTTGGGTTAGGTTTCCTAGTTCAACCAGGATTTCCTGTTTGAATCAGGATTTCTCATTTCCGGCTCCGCAATGATGGTTCTGGACGTGATGTTTCCTAGTGTGACTAGAAATCCTCTTTTGACTAGGATTTCTGCACTTTTCCTGGTTTGACCAGGATTTCACTCGTTTTCCTAGTTTGACCAGGAAATGTCCTAAAATAGCTCCATTTGCTTCTTTTTTTCATTTCTGCTTCATTTGAACTGAAAACACAAAAACAAGACAAGAAACACAAAATATAGAGTTCTAACACTCTAGGTTAAGGAATTAGTATCATAAAGTGATGCAAAATGCACACTCATCACATGGGCTTCCACCTTGGGCTTGCATCTTGGGCTTGCGCATGGGACTCCTCGGCTGCTAGGGTTTGCATGGCATGCATGCGCATGTATGGGCTGCCATCTTGCTCCTTACGCATGGACTTTGGGCTGCTAGGGTTTGGGCCCATGCATGTGCATGCATGGCCCATCTTGGGTCGGCATCCCTTAGGCCCATGGGCCCTTGACTTTTGACTTCCCATTTTGCCTCTCATTTCCATTTGAATTCAAATTCATTTCTTCCCTCTATTCATTTCCCTGGATGTCCACCAACTTCTAGAAGCTTCTGGAACCTTGACTTTGTAGAGTTCACTTTGACCAACATTTCTTAGTGCAACTAGAATTTCTTGCAAATGAAGGATTCCTTATCCATTTCGACTTCTTGTAATGACCATATTGCCCCTGGGGTCTCCTAGTGTCATTAGGACTCCTTTCCCTAGTTAGGTTAGGTTTCCTAGTTCAACCAGGATTTCATGTTCGAATCAGGATTTCTCATTTCCGGCTCCGCAATGATGGTTCTGGACGTGATGTTTCCTAGTGTGACTAGGAATCCTCATTTGACTAATATTTCTGCACTTTTCCTGGTTTGACCAGGATTTCACTCGTTTTCCTAGTTTGACCAGAAAATGTCCTAAAATGGCTCAATTTGCTTCTTTTTCTCATTTCTGCTTCATTTGACCTGAAAATACAAAAACAAGACAAGAAACACAAAATATCGAGTTCTAACACTCTAGGTTAACGAATTAGTATCATAAAGTGATGCAAAATGCACACTCATCACTTAGCAAATGCACGAATCGCATCAGTAGCAAAGCGTATGTTAAATGTTTTCTTAGAACAAAATAAACATCTATTTTATTCCAAGTATACTCGCAAGTGCACGAATCGCATCAGTAGCAAAGCGTACAAGCACGAGGTCGATCCCACAGGGAATGGTTAATAAAGAACAAATCAATGCAATTAATCACTAGAATAACTAAATGGGGGGTTTTGGAAGATGGAAACTCACACACGCATCACCACACGCACACACCCTTTATTCTATCTTGCAATGTTAAGTTTTCAGTTTCAAATCAGATAAACATGCAATAACCATCTAAGGCTAATGACAGTTAATTTGAACACAACATATTAAAGTTTGACTGATAAAAAGGTTTGGCTAGTTACTTTTTCGCAATTGTTCTCCTAATGCATAAACTAAGAGCTTCTTGGGCCTTCCTTAGTCAGTTAACCTAAATGTTCCCTAGTTAAAGTTAAGGCAGCTGTTACCCATGTAGGAGTCATTACGGTTTGTGAGAACGTCAAACATGTACAACATATAAGCTTTGACTATTTCCTTATAGAGGTCGCCCAACCCCACTACCAAGAATAATCCCTTATTCCCTTGTTACTTGTAGTTTAGTGTCTTTGACTATTTCACAGTTAAACCTAACAATTAAACTAAATGCAATTACCCTAAGGTAGCCAGTCAAAGGATGCAAACAACTAGTGACGGGTTCTAATAGATAGTGGAAATTTAATACATGCAAACATCAAACTAACAGACCAAGAGACGGATAAACGATTTGCTAGAACATGCAAATCCATTAATCGACCTACGACTAACATGCAAGATAGAATAACTAACTACATAACTAAATTAAATAAATAAATACAGCAACAATAACAAAGTCCCAATTCATTCTTAACAAATAAATCAGAAACACAAAGTAGACAAAATTAAAAGCATAGACGAATTGAAATCAGCAACATGAATTAAATGAAATAAGAGATAAACTAATTAAATTCAGAACTTAATTAAATATATTCAGAAACCAATATCCAACAATAAAGTAGGAAACTAGAACAAAAATTGAAGGAAACAAGTGGAAGGGGCTGCGGCAAGACAAGGAAGAGAAGGCACCTTGCACAAGCAATTGGCTCATGGCTATGGTGAGCTAGGGCTTGCGGCTTAGGGTTACTCTTCCTTGCGGCTTAGGGTTGCTCTTCCTTGCAGCCACGCCACTCCTATCTCTCTCTCAACCTTCGGCTAGCCCTTACAAGAACAAAACTAAAAACTGAAAATAAAACCTAGAACAGAAAAATAAAACTAAGAGGCAAGTAGATTTCGGCTGGAGTGTGTCAGTCCCCTAGGGTTCTGAATTGAGGGGATATATATAGAGGACAAATCCTTGAGAGGCAAGCATAAGAAAACTTGCGGCAGCTAGGGTTTCTGCTTCTTGTAGCTTGCGGCATCAGCTAGGGTTTCTAGCTATGGGTTTGCGGCAAGGGCTTAGCCTTTTTGGGCTTAAGTGATGCATGCAAGTCAGCTAAGGCCTCCCTCCTTGCCCATGGGCTGATGGTCTTGGCCCTTGATGGTGCATTGGGCTCACATGTGTTGGGCTGAAGTGGCTTGCACAAGATGGGCTAGGGTTTCACTTCATGGGCTTCCACCTTACGCTTGCGCATAGAGCTTCTTGGCTGCCATGGTTTGCATGGCATGCATGCGCATGCATGGGCTGCCACATTGCTCCATACGCATACATCTTGGGCTGCTAGGGTTTGGCCCATGCATGTGCATGCATGGCCCATCTTGGGTTCGGCATCCCTTAGGCCCATGGCCCTTGACTTTTGACTTCCCATTTTGCCCCTCATTTCCATTTGAATTCAAATTCATTTCTTCCCTCCATTCATTTCCATGGATGTCCACCACCTTCTAGAAGCTTCTGGAACCTTGACTTTGTAAAGTTGACTTTGGCCAATGTTGCTCCTTTTTTGTACAACTTGTTTTACTTGGAATTAAAAACGAATACCAAGTTGTAGCTCGCAAGTATACGAATCGCTCATGCAAGCATAGCGTATAAGTACGAGGTCGATCCCACGAGGAATAGGTAAATACACATCAAACCAATTCAACTTACCAATTAGAATCACCAAACACACACACACGGCAGGGGGGGTTTGTAGATTGTTAAACTCACGCACACCACATACACACACACACACACACAATTGCAATGCTAAGAATTCAGAATCCACACCAATTGATGGAAATACAACCAAGCAATTCAAGATAATGCATATAATAAAGTTCGTCTACTAAAAGGTTTGGCTAGTCACTTTTAGCAATTACTCCCCTTACTGTGCATAAACTAAGAGCTTCTTGGGCCTTCCTTAGCCAGTTAACTTGCATGTTCCCTAGTTCTAAGCTAAGGCAGCTGTTACCCATGCAAGAGTCGTTACGATCTGTGAGAGTGACAAACACATAGCGCATGGCTCCAAATTAATGTACTGTATGTCATCTATGATCCCTTTTCTCATGAATATTATCTTAGGATACCCACTTGTTGCCTACTGAAACTATCATCCTTTCGAGCTTGTTTAGTTCCACAACATAAATCTAGATGCATGCAACCTAAGGTGATCAATCAATGTTGATGTGTTTTCTTAGAACAAAATAAACAATTACCTCATTCTAAGTTTACTCGCAAGTGCACGAATTGCATCAGTAGCAAAGCGTACAAGCACGAGGTCGATCCCACAGGGAATGGTTAATATGCAATAAATCAATACAATTAATCACTAGAATAACTAAATGGGGGGGTTTTGGAAGATGGAACGCACGCACACATCACCACACACACACACACTTTATTCTATCTTGCAATGTTAAGTTTTCGGTTTCAAATCATATAAGCATGTAATAACCATCCAAGGCTAATGACAGTTAATTTGAACACAACATATTAAAGTTTGACAGCTAAGAAGGTTTGGCTAGTTACTTTCTCGCCATTGTCCTCCTAATGCATAAACTAAGAGCTTCTTGGGCCTTCCTTAGCCAGTTAACCTACATGTTCCCTAGTTCAAGCTAAGGCAGCTGTTACCCATGCAGGAGTCATTAAGTTTTATGAGAACGTCAAACATGCACAACATATAAGCTTTGACTATTTCCTTATAGAGGTCGCCCAACCCCACTACCAAGAATAATCCCTTATTCCCTTGTTACTTGTGGTTTAGTGTCTTTGACTATTTCACAGCTAAACCTAACGGATAAACTAGATGCAATTACCCCAAGGTGGCTGTTGATGTGTTTTCTTAGAACAAAATAAACAATTATTTCATACCAAGTATACTCGCAAGTGCACGAATCGCATCAGTAGCAAAGCGTACAAGCACGCGGTCGATCCCACAGGGAATGGTTAATACACAACAAATCAATTCAATTAATCAATAGAATAACTAAATTGGGGGGGGGGGGTTTAAAGAGATGGAAACACACACACACTACATAACACACACACCCCCTTTATTCTATCTTGCAATGTTAAGTTTTCAGTTTCAAATCAGATAAGCATGCGATAACCATCCAAGGCTAATGACAGTTAATTTGAACACAACATATTAAAGTTTGACAGCTAAAAAGGTTTGACTAGTTATTTTCTCGCCATTGTTCTCCTAATGCATAAACTAAGAGCTTCTTGGGCCTTCCTTAGCCAGTTAACCTACATGTTCCCTAGTTCAAGCTAAGGCAGCTGTTACCCATGCAGTAGTCATTAAGTTTTATGAGAACGTCAAACATGCACAACATATAAGCTTTGACTATTTCCTTATAGAGGTCGCCCAACCCAACTACCAAGAATAATCCCTTATTCCCTTGTTACTTGTGGTTTAGTGTCTTTGACTATTTCACAGCTAAACCTAACAGATAAACTAGATGCAATTACCCTAACGTGGCCAGTCAAAGGATGCAAACAACTAGTGACGGGGGTTCTAATAGATAGTGGAAATTTAATACATGCAAATATCAAACTAACAGACCAAGAGACGGATAAACGATTTGTTAAAGCATGCAAATCCATTAATCAACCTACAACTAACATGCAAGATAGAATAAATAAATCTACATAATTAAAATAGAAAAGAAAATCAGAATAATATAAATAAATTCCCAATCCATGTTGGAAAGCAAACTAATTAAACAAAACAATTAAAAACTA
>QANW01011438.1:23416-38394 GCA_003254865.1 Dryas drummondii | reverse complement strand
TTTCTTTTATTTTTCTGAAGCAAACCCTAGCAGCCACCATCTTTTTCTTTTCTTGTGCCGCAGCCACCTTCTCCTCCTCTCTCTCTTTATTTTTCTTCTTTTCTTTTGTGGCCGAACCCTACCAGCCACAATTATATTTGTGTTCTTTTATTTTTGGGCTGAACTGAAGAAGGAGGAGGAAGTCACGCTGCAGCCACCACCACCTAGCCACGCCACCTTCTTGCTGCCACCACCTTGCCGTGGAGCCCAAGGCCAGCAGCCTTGCCGTGGAGCCCAAGCTGAGCAGCAGCCATCACGTCACCTTGCAGCCACACCGTCCAAGGGTGGAGACGCCTCCACCTCGTCATCCGTGGCTTGATTTATTCTTCCCTTTCTTTTATTTTAATTGTTTTAATTATGCTTTATTTATTTATGGTTTTAATTATGTGCAACTGAATATTGGGCTAGGGCTAGGATGAAGCCCTAGCGATGCTGTTTACTCTCACTATGGATTATTGATTTTTAATTATTTACATGTTGACAAATCTTGGATCTCTGTTTAAATTGAATCTATTTGTTTCGCATCTTTGACTGATCACCTTAGGTTACATGCATCTAGATATATGTTTTGAAACTAAATAAGCTCGAAAGGATGATAGTTTCAATAGGCAACAAGTGGGTATCCTAAGATAATATTCATGAGAAAAGAGATCATAGATGACATACAGTACATTAATTTGGAGCCATGCGCTATGTGTTTGTCACTCTCACAGATCGTAACGACTCTTGCATGGGTAACAGCTGCCTTAGCTTAGAACTAGGGAACATGCAAGTTAACTGGCTAAGGAAGGCCCAAGAAGCTCTTAGTTTATGCACAGTAAGGGGAGTAATTGCTAAAAGTAACTAGCCAAACCTTTTAGTAGACAAACTTTGTTGACATGTTTATATATTGATTGTTAATATCCATAGTAGAGTGAATGGTATGTTAGTGGTGGATTCTGACCCCTAGTGTTCTTTATTATTGTTTTATCCAACTTGATTTAGTTGTTCTTTTTAAGTTTTGTTATTTATCTATTAGTTTGTCTAGTCTCAAAAACCAATCAAAACCCCCCATTTGCGTGTGTGAGTTAGAGTTGATTTAATCTAATTTAATTAAGTTAGTGATCATAACACTGGTACAATTCCCTGTGGGATCGACCTCGTATTTGTAAGCTTTGCTGCTCCGCGATTCGTACACTTGCGAGTTAACCTAGAGTTGTTAAAAAGGTTTATTATAATTGCTCTAGGAAAACATACAACAAGTTTTTGGCGCCGTTGCCGGGGAATTGTTATTTGTGTCTATTGCTAGTTTAATTATCATTAGTTAAGTCATTTTAGTTAGGTTTTATTTTCTGTTCTTATTTTTGGTTCTCACTGATTTCTCTTGTTTCTAAGGTACAATGGAAGAATTAAATTCGAAGATCACTCCTCTTTCACGCGTAGAAGGCCAAAAGGTGTTGAGCGCATACAAGGGAAGGCCGAAACTGAATTGGACACCGTTATGGATGAGGTCGACTCTTGTGTCGCCGAAAGGAAGTGAATCTGAAGAAGCATACGAAGAGGAGAAATCAGAAGAGGAGGCCGAGGAGACCTTGCAGCCGAATGCATCTCAAATGAGAATACCTTTGAGTGATTATTCGTCTCCAACGCTTCTAGCTCAACCTACGTGCATTGTTTATCCTCAAGTGGAAGCAGATTTTGAACTTTCAAGTGGGACAATCAAACTTCTTCAATTATTTCATGGGTTAGAAGGAGAGGATCCCTACGTGCATATCAAGGAATTTCATGCAATATGCGAGATTGGCAAGCTGAGGGGGTTGAGCGATGATCAAAGAAAGTTAAGGTTATTTCCATTCTCTCTTAAAGATAAAGCTAAACATTGGTTGTTTTCCTTGCAGGTCGCTTCAATTAGAACATGGGAGGAACTGGCATCTAAGTTTCTTCTGAGGTTCTATCCAGTTAGCAAGACTACCATCATGAGGAAGCAGATCTTAGGGTTTACACAATCAGAGGACGAAGTGTTTCATGAGAGTTGGGAAAGGTACCAAGAGCTTCTGACTTCGTGTCCACACCATAATTTTGCCCCATGGATGCAGATTGAGTACTTTTATGAGGGTCTGTTGGATCAAGATCGTAATATGGTGGATATGACATGTGGAGGAGCACTGAAAAAGAAGACTTTTGAGGAAGCATGGACACTCTTTGACACATTGGCGTTGAGTTCACAGCAGTGGAATAGACGGAAAAGAGTGGAAAAGAAATCAGCTATGGAAGCTGAGATGTCTGAGCTTAAGCAGATGATGCAGGTTCTTATGGCAAATCAAGGAGCTAAGCCATCACGTGGAGAGCCATGTTTCGAGGTTGAAAGAGTTCAAGCTAGACCGAGTGTACAGTCCCCTGTTAAGCAGCGAAGTACTTATTTGGAGGACATGATTGCTACATTAGCCCAGAGTACAACTTCGATGTCTAATGATACCAAGTCGTTTATGAATAAGACTGAGGAGCAGTTGAGTGTCACAGCTAAGACTATCTCGAATTTGGAAGCCCAATTGGAACAAGTGACTTTAACCTTGGACAAAGTGGTAAAGGGTGCACCAATTCAGGATAAGGCCGAAGCAATCACTACTTTGAGAAGTAGGAAAGTTGTTGACAACAAAGTGGGCACTACTCAAGATGATAATCCGGGCAATGAGGATGAAGTTGAGATGCTAGATCCTGAACAAGTGGAAAAGTACAAGAGGGATAAAGTTAAGGTTAAGGATGAGGAAGATGAGGAAAGAAAGAAGCAAGAAAAGCACATTGCTACGCGTGCTAGCAAGAAGGCCGAGATTACTTCCTCTATTCCAAGAGCTCCGTTGCCTTTCCCTCAATGTCAAAGGAAGCAGAGTAAGGATGAGCAAGCTAAGGAAATTTTGGAGATGTTTAAGAAAGTGGAAATCAACATTCCTTTGCTTGATGCTATTCAGCAGATTCCTTTGCTTGATGCTATTTAGCCAAAGATAACTTCTGCACCATAACTTCTGCACCATAGTCTTGAGATTCCCTTGAAGGCTTTGCATTCTCATCAAGAAGTATCCGATACATGCATGTAGCGGGGCTGATTCCTTTGATGTCTGCAATGCTCCAACCAATTGCAGTTTTGTGCTCTCTAAGTACACGGATCAGTTTCTCTTCCTCTAAGGCTGTGAGATGTGAAGCTATGATCACGGGCAAAGTCTCATCTTCTCCCAAATGAACATACTTCAAGTGATCCGGAAGCGGTTTAAGTTCTAATTTAGGGGCCTGAATCATAGAAGGAAACAACTTTTCAGCAGACAAGGGAAGAGGAATGAAAGAGTTGTTATACTTACTTGGCACTCGTGGCAAGGTTTCAAGGGCAGCCACTGTTTCAAACACTTCTTCACCCAATTCAAAATCCACGCCCCCTATTCTTGTAGGACGCCTCCTTGGCTCAAAATCCAAGCTCCTAGTAATGGTGGTTTCTAATGCATCCTCATTCATTGCTTCAAAGAGTCTCTGTGACAAATCATCCAGTAAGTCAATAGAAAAACAAGAGTGCAGTACACTAGGATACCTCATGGCTTCAAAGACGTTGAAGCTCACGACCTCCCCATCAAACTCCATAGTCAATGTCCCTTCGTAGACATCGATTTTGGTCCTTGCTGTGCTCATAAATGGTCGGCCCAGCAACAAGGGTGTGGCGTCATATGATGGTGCCTCCTCCTCCATTTCTAATACGTAGAAATCAGCGGGGAATATAAGTTCGTTAACCTGCACCAACACATCCTCTAACAAACCTTTGGGGTAAGCATTAGAGCGATCAGCTAATTGTATAACCACACCATCCTTTTTGAGTTCACCTAGGCCTTAAGATGCATAAACAGAATATGGCTGATAAGTGTTCATTTTACGCTATTTTATGATACTAACTCCCTAACCTAGAGTGTTAGAACTCGATCTTTTTGTGTCTGTTGTCTTGTTTTTGTGTTTTTAGGTCAATTGAAGCATAAATAGGAAATAGGAGCTAAAAGAGCCGTTTTGGTACATTTCCTGGTCAAACTAGGAAACGAGCAGAAATCCTAGTTAAATGAGGATTCCTAGTCACACTAGGAAACATCAAGTCCAGAACCATCATTGTCGAGCCAGAAATGAGAAATCCTGATTGGAACAGGAATTCCTGGTTGAACTAGGAAACCTAACCCTTTTAGGGAAAGGAGTCCTAATGACACTAGGAGACTCCAGGGGCAATATGGTCATTATGAGAAGTCAAAATGGATAAGGAATCTTTCATCTACAAGAAATCCTAGTTGGACTAGGAAAGGTTGGTCAAAGTCAACTCAATCAAATCAAGGTTCCAGAAGCTTCTAGAAGGTGGTGGACATCCATGGAATCAATTGGAGGGAAGAAATGAATTCGAATCCAAGAAGGAGAGAGGGGTAAAATTGGAAGTCAAAGTCAATGGTCAAGGGTCAACCATATCATGTCATGAAGTCAATTGGGCTTTGGGCCTAGGTGAAGTCGAAATCCACAAGAATGGTGAGGTGGCAGCCCATGCATGCATGCGCATGCCATGCAAGCCATGCGTCAACTCTAGAGCCCAAGCCATGCAAGCCATGCATCCCTAAGGCCCATCACGCCACTTGCTTGTTGCAGCCAGCCCATGTTATTTTAAAGGAAACCCTAGCCCATCACGCCTACAAAGAGAAAGCCCAAGGAATCCTAGCTGAAAAAGAAGTCAAAACCCTGGAAAATAGAGCACCAATTTCGACAGCAATTCTGTAATTCTCCAGAACGAATCAGGTAGCATGCCATATATGGTTGGAAAGATACGGATGTTAGCTTCGCAGGGAATTTTACGGATTTTGATTCCGAGTTTTCTAGCTCAAGATATGGTCATTTTAGTGGAGGTAGCGCAGCAGTTCCGCGAGCTGAAAAGGGAGTTACGCCCAAAAAGAGCCCAAATCAGCCCAAGGCCCATGCTTGGCCGAAAATTATAAGTCTTGGTGTGCAAGGAATGCACTTATCCCACATTGAAGAGAAAGAGAAACCTCAGCCCCACTCTCCTCTATAAATACATCTTTATAACTCAAAGAAGGGAGGCATCTCTAGAATTTCAGAAACCCTAGCTTAGTCTCTCCCTCTTTCTAGCCGCCAATACCCTAGCCTCCTTTCTCTCTCTTTCTTTTCTCACGCAGCCTAGGAACCCTAGCAGCCCCCATTATTTCTCTTCCCTTGCCGCAGCCACCATCACTCTCTTTCTTTATTTTTCTGCTGAACCGAAGGAGGAGGAAGGAGTCAAGCCGCTGCCACCTTGTGCCGCCACTGCTGCCACCTTGTGCCGCCACTGCTGCCACCTTGTGCCGCCACTGCTACCACTCTCTAGGGATGTTCTTTTATTTTTGTTTTGGAATTCTTATTTCTTTTGTTTGATTCTAGTTTTTAATTGTTTTGTTTAATTAGTTTGCTTTCCAACATGGATTGGGAATTTATTTATATTATTCTGATTTTCTTTTCTATTTTAATTATGTAGATTTATTTATTCTATCTTGCATGTTAGTTGTAGGTTGATTAATGGATTTGCATGCTTTAACAAATCGTTTATCCGTCTCTTGGTCTGTTAGTTTGATGTTTGCATGTATTAAATTTCCACTATCTATTAGAACCCCCGTCACTAGTTGTTTGCATCCTTTGACTGGCCACCTTAGGGTAATTGCATCTAGTTTATCTGTTAGGTTTAGCTGTGAAATAGTCAAAGACACTAAACCACAAGTAACAAGGGAATAAGGGATTATTCTTGGTAGTGGGGTTGGGCGACCTCTATAAGGAAATAGTCAAAGCTTATATGTTGTGCATGTTTGACGTTCTCATAAAACTTAATGACTCCTGCATGGGTAACAGCTGCCTTAGCTTGAACTAGGGAACATGTAGGTTAACTGGCTAAGGAAGGCCCAAGAAGCTCTTAGTTTATGCATTAGGAGAACAATGGCGAGAAAGTAACTAGCCAAACCTTTTTAGCTGTCAAACTTTAATATGTTGTGTTCAAATTAACTGTCATTAGCCTTGGATGGTTATTGCATGCTTATCTGATTTGAAACTGAAAACTTGACATTGCAAGATAGAATAAAGGGTGTGTGCGTGTGGTGTAGTGTGCGTGTGTTTCCATCTCTCTAAAACCCCCCATTTAGTTATTCTATTGATTATTTGAATTGATTTGTTGTTTATTAACCATTCCCTGTGGGATCGACCTCGTGCTTGTACGCTTTGCTACTGATGCGATTCGTGCACTTGCGAGTATACTTGGAATGAGATAATTGTTTATTTTGTTCTAAGAAAACACATCAACAATGGCATAACATTTATAGATGATCCTAAGTCTAGCATAGCACGCTCAAACCTGGTATTACCGATTGTGCAAGGAATAGTGAAGCTACCCGGATCCTTGCATTTAGGAGGGAGCTTCCTTTGAAGCACGGCTGACACATTCTCGCTTACTTTCACAGTCTCACCCTCTTGTCTCCTTCTTTTGGTTGTGCAAAGCTCCTTCAGAAAACTTTGCATACTTAGGCACTTGTTTAATAGCATCCAAGAGAGGGATATTGACTTGGACCCTTCGAAATGTGTCCAAGATAGCTTTCTCATGCTCCTCCTTTTTCGATTTAGCAAACCTGTGTGGAAAAGGCGCAGAATTAAAAGTATTAGTAAAAATTGGAACCTCATTACGTACCTTAGAGTCATTGGAGACTGGTTTTGGTTTCAAGCGTTCATGGCTAGGGAAACCTTCTTCAATGCTTGTTGTGGCTTTGTCTTGCTCAAGGACAGCTTCCTTGAGTTCTTCTTTCTGTTCAGCAACCTTCTTTGACCCCTTGCTCACCCTAGGTTCTTCCAAAGCTTGCTTTCCACTTCTAAGAGTCACTGCCTTTGCACTTTCGAAACCACCTTTTGGATTTGGAATCGTTTGGCTCGGTAGCTTCCCTTGTTCATGTTGTTGTCCCATCAAGGTCGCCAGCTAGCTCACTTGTTTTTCCAAGTTCTCAATTGACTTCTTTGTTTCTTGATTTATACTTTGTTGTTGTTGTTGTTGAAAACCTTGTTGAGCCTGCATCATATTGGAAGAATTTTGCACCAAAGCATTAATTCTATCATCTAAGGACATACCTTGGTTTTGTGGGGGAGCTTGTTGATGGGTAAAAGCTTGTGGCCTTTGTTGGTAGAGGCCAGTCGGACGGTTTGGCATAGGTTGTTGCACATTGTCATTGTTGCTCCACCTGAAATTTGGATGATTCTTCCATCCCTCATTGTAAGTGTTGGAAAAAGGATCATTCCTTGGCCTTTGCTGCTGTTGGAAGCCTCCTCCCATTGCATTGACTTGCTCGAATCCGCCTTGCTCCACCAAGCTTGGACACAAATCAGTAACATGTCCAACCATGGAGCACACGCCACATACTTGCTTAGGTGCTAGGACTACTTGCTGCACAAGGTTAGTGAGTTTTGCAATTTGTAATTCTAAACTTGAACTTGTATTTACCTCATTAACCTGTTTCGGTGGTGGTGGTGGTGGTGCACTCCTCCCTCCAAATTGCTGAGAGTTTGCAGCCATGTTAGCAATCAATTGCCTAGCAGCCGCTAGTGTCTTGTCCACTAGAGCTCCTCCACTTGCAGCATCTATCATGGATCGATCAATGGGAAAAAGTCCCTCATAGAAATATTGAATGAGCAGCTGATCCGTGAATTGGTGTTGAGGACATGATGCACAAAGTTTCTTGAAGCGCTCCCAATACTCATAAAGAACTTCTCCATCCATTTGTCGGATTCCACATATCTCTTTCCTTATGTTGGCAGCCCTTGACGCAGGGAAGTATTTTTCTAAGAACTGCCTCTTCATCTCATTCCAAGTAGTGATGGATCCAAGTGGGAGATCATAGAGCCATTCCTTAGCTCTATCTGCCAATGAGAAAGGAAATGCACGCAGCTTCACTTGCTCTTCACTTACACCAGTTGGCTTCATTCCCGAGCAAACCACATGAAACTCCTTCAAGTGCTTGTGAGGATCATCTCCAGCAAAACCATGGAAAGTAGGAATGTAGTGGATCATGCCAGACTTGAGCTCAAGTCCACCTTCCAAGGCTGGGTAAGTGATGCATAACGGAGTTGCATCCACATTAGGGGCCGCCAATTGCTTTAGTGTGAGATTGTTGTTGTTTGCCATCTCTACTTCCCTCTCTGCCTCCTCCTCGCTCGAGCTAGAACCTTGATTCTCTTCCTCTTGTTCCTCTTCGGAGTGATAAGAATGACCGAAAGATGTAGATAACTCTGGTGGTGGAGATGTGATCGAAGCGTGAAGCCTTTGAAGGCGCTCAACAATAACTTCCAAAGGATCAGGGGTTTGGCACATTCACAAGGTACCTAAGATCCTTAAATAAAAATAAAAAAATAAAAAAAAATAAACTAAATTAATAAACAAAAGTGAAAAATAAAAGACAAATAGCACTTCAGGAAAGACAATCCCCGGCAACACGGCGCCAAAATTGATACACTTGAAAACTGCATACAAGATAACCTTGCTTATAGTATTGATCGTAGTTGAGTAAAGTAGTAAGCAAGGGTCATTAGCCGCTGGAGATTGTGCCTTAATGCTAAAGGACTCACACATAAAATTTCATGATAAATGGGTATGATTTGATATAGTCACTAACACGAAGAACACAAAAGATAAATTAACAAAGAGGAAACAATTTGGGGTTTGAGATTGGTTTTGTGGAAATAATTTAAGGTAAAAACACTAGGGACACATTCGCAACCACCAAACACATTCAATTATACCACTATCCAGATTATCACTTCAAATTATCGACTGAAATTATCCTAAGTTAACTCACAAGTTCGAATTAACTTATTACCCTTCCTTAGTTTGCCGTTAAGTGTACACAAGCTCGACACTCAATCTATTTCTGGTCATGCCACCTAGACATAAGCTCGTCAAGTTAAACATATCAGAATCATGACACTTAAAAAGGGTCTTGGATAATACAAGGATCACAAGTACATATGTAGTCTTGCTAAACCTAGGGTTTGTTTCACATGTCAAGGCCATTAACAATTGCTACTTAGTGAACAGATGCATAACAATTACGTATTAGACATCTATTCCTAGCATTAGAATCCTCGCCTGCTTACTCTGTTGCGCACCACAATAAACACACAAGCATTCATGTTTATAATGAAATGAAACAAAAGAAACCTCAGTCGAAAATTATAAACACAATCTGAAAATCATCAATATAAATTGAACATGTTTGGGGCTTTGAAATAGCCCCCAGCTATAAGAAAATTAGCTAGACATAATCGTTAATATGAAATTGAACAATAAATCCATGAAATGAGATAAAATTACAACTAGAGAAATGAAAATTCCAGAACAAGAGGGCGCCAGAACCCCAAGAAAGAGAGAGTCTTTTTCTGCCCGTCCTCTTCTTTTTCTCCTCCCAGCAATCTCCAATATATCCCAGCCTGGTGACGTCTCTTCTCCTGATCACCTCCTCAACAAACGCCCATTTCCCCTTGATTTTAGATGCCCACCATAGAATCTCACCAATAGTCAAACTTGCTGATTTCCTTCACCTTCTATTTAGGTAACCATTTTCGTGGAGAGAATCTTGGGTGGCTGATTGTATTATGCTATCAGGGAGATCCTCACAAAATCCCATCTATTTCCAATTCCTTCCATATTTGTAAATTTCCTATGCCAAGGAGAGAGAGAGAGTTAATAGGAATATAATTCTGATTTTTTTCTTCCTTCCTTATTGGTGACCAATTAAATGGGGATTGTGGAAAGAGAATATCAATCCTCATAGCTTCCTTTTTGGGCGCATGAAAATTTGATTTTCTTCCAGTGCAAACAAAAATCACTCTAAGAATCAGTTCTGGCTTGCTTCTTGATGACGTCTCCCACTTCTCTTGGGCTTGATTAGGTTTGAACGTCTATAGCTCCCTTTAGCACGCCCTTGCTTTTCTTTTTGCTCCTTTGCTTCATAAAACCTATAAAACACAAAACATAAGCATGTAACACAAATAACAAGGACTTAGCTGCAAAATATTAGAAAATTTGATATAAAAACATGTATAATTTATCACATATCAGGTACATAATTGCTCTGCACTCGCCTAGAGATGACTCGGCGGTGTATGACCAGCACAGGTATATAATTGCTCTACACTCGCCTAGAGATGACTCGGCAATGTATGACCAGCACTCGCTCTGCACTTGCCTAGTTGGCAGTGTACGACCAGCACTCGCTCTGCACTTGCCTAGTTGGCAGTGTACGACCAGCACTCGCTCTGCACTTGCCTAGTTGGCGGTGTATGACCAGCATGACAATTGCTCTGCACTTGCCTAGGTTGCAGTGTACTACTAGCATTTCGCTCTGCACTTGCCTAGTTGGCGGTGTATGACCAGCATCACAGCAGGTATGGATTTGCTCTGCACTTGCCTAGAGCTGACTCGGCAGTGTATGACCAGCAGTTCCCCGGGTACTAGTGTGGCGTGAGATTTCAGTTAGTGGAACATTTTGGAGAAATGAATTTCATCAGTAAATATTTTAAATGACAGTTTCAGTAAAGAATTGTGTTTTTATTTCAGTTATTTTAACAGTTTTACAACTTGAAAATACTGTTTATTCTTCAGAGTTCGAACTGCAGTTTTGAGATGACTTAAAAATGGATTTGAAAGAAGAGATGGATTTGAGAAATAGTTTTAAAGTTGGAGGGTTTCAAAGAGCGTCGTGAGTGAAATTGGATAGATGATTGTTTGTACCGTGTGTTGTATGGCTTTTGTTCGTTAGGACTTGGGCTGGTTAGAACTTGGTAAGGTTTAGGCTTGAAACTTGAGAAGGAAAGCGAGGGTGATTATGCCATGAGGTTATTAATTAGGATGCGAATGTTGAGGTTGATGTTGAGGTTAACAGTAACAATTAGGCAATTGTTTTGCAAGAATACTTTATTATTATTATTGATGAGATTTATTTAATTGTTTTTACTCAGTGGTGTGTTTAAGATGTTTTTGACAGAATTATATTTACTTATGTTGTTGTGCATGGCTCAAAAGTAAGAGAAAACAGATTTAACAGTTTAATGTTCAGTATTTTTCATGGGCCCGAGGTTCGGGGTGTTTCAATTGGTATCAGAGCTAGACCCGGCCGGAAGTGTGTGGATTGCAAAACCCAGGGACCAAGACCCTGAGTGGGCGGCTGTGCGAGGCAGTGGCGAGCTACCAAATGAGGAGAAGTGAGTGATCCCACACTGCCCGGGTGAGGAATGGTGATGTTACAGAAAGTTTGAGAAAATCAGTTCAGAAAATGTTTGTGAAAGCCAGTTTGAAAAAGAAAATGATTTTTAAGTGATTTCAGAAATGTATTTTATTTGAGCCATGAAAATATTTGAGAAAGTTTGAGAAATGTTCCATGCACTGTCATTGTCTCTCTGCTCCTCAACAAGTTTAGAAAAGTGGGAAGGTTGAGTAAGTTTATTAATAAGAGATCAGAGGGTCAATCAGAGTTGCGCAGCGGAAGCATGGTGAGACTTAAACAAATCACGTTGGCACGTGGTCAATAGAGGGATCAGCGAGGTCGATAGGAGGTACGAGTTTGGGCATCACTTGTCTGTTACAATATATGCTAAATTTCGAGGACGAAATTTTTGTAAGGGGGGAAGGTTGTAACGACCCGACCCAAAGTTGACTTTTAAAAATAATGGACTTTCGTCTTTGACTTTGGGCACGTTGAAAAGGTCTCGAGTCCACGAGTCCCCTTTTATATCAGATGTGAAATCGACTGATATTGTAAAAATTATAATATCAGATAATTTTTTATCTGATTTCTAAACTCTATTAGAAATTCTATTAGAAATCACATGATTTTTTTCCACTGATATATATTATTTCTTTTTTTCTAAAAATTTATAAAGATATCAGTCTAAATTATCAACTGATATCTTAACATACCACTTATAATTTGTTTGTCTTAACACCCAAACACACCTGATATGTAATGATTTTTTTCTCACTTAAAATTTTTTGTCCTACCTAACTCCCAACACTTAACACAAATTCTATATACAAAAAAAAACCTAGGTCTATCTCAGTCACTCTCGATCAGTTCTCACTTTTCTGTCTCTCTCTCACAAAGTCACAACTCGCAAAAACTCTCTCAGCTCAGCCTCACACACTCGCCATCGCCGTCGCCACTCCCAAACTTCCTGGTGAGTTCGTCTGTCTCTCTCATTCTCACTTATCTCTCTCTCTATCTCTCTCACCCTCTGACTCTTAGCCTCTCCCTTCGCAGACGCACTTCTCACTTAACCAGTCGCACCCCAGCCTCTCTCTTGTCGTCGCCGCCGCCGCTTCAATATCCTCTCGACAAATGGTTGCACTAGGACAAGAAGATCGAGAGCAATACATCCTCAATACACTCTCTTAGTGGTAAATATCTTTAACTTTCCCTGCATTCTCTTTCTTCCATTCTTCTCTGTCTTCAATTCTTCTGTGTCTTCCAATTCTGTTCATTTAGGGAAATTTATTTGGTGTACTTTATTTTTAAGCTTTTAATTTTTTCAATTTCTAAGAATTTCCCACATCAATTTTGGGTCTAAATGAGGTTATGGCTGTGTTTTGGGATGGCTGGGTATGTGTCTTAGAGCATTTTTGTGTTTGATTTTGTGGTGGATTTGGGTTCCACTGATTTTGTGGGTTTTGAGATTTAGGTTTGAGGTCTGGACCTCACCCTTGAGGACCGGACCTCCAGTAAGGTTGGTGTTTGAAATGTACTTATAATGTCATCTCTTTGCAAGGATGAGGTGCAAATTTGTATGATATTTTTGTATAGTATTCATGTATAAAGGTGAGAGCTTTTGATTGTGGGATGTGAACCTAATAATGGGTTCCGTAAACAAACAAAGTCGTCCTCTCAACATACTGGCATTTTGATCTCAGGCAAGTGCTTCAATTTCTCTAATTTTCTCATTCATTATGTTTTTATTTTTGTTTTTTGGAATTTATGACCCTCTAATTCGATAACCCATAATTTGTTTTGTAGTCATGCTTGACATGCTATACTTCTATCATTTCGAGACTTACTAAGCTTTGTGAGTGTGTTTGGTTTAGTAGGATGCCGATAAAACATGGTGCAAAATGTTTTTTCTTTTAGTTTAGATAAGTAATATTTTCCAATTCAGGTTTTCCTATGGTATTTCAGTTAAAAAGTTTCTATATTGGAGATATGTGCACCAAAATATCTACCTTTGATGGCCATTCAACTTATATACTTGCACTTTCAAATGTTGCAGCACTTTCAAATCATCAAATGTTGCAGTTCCCCCTCTATCTCTCTCTCTCTCTCCGTCTCTCTGATAAATTTTGTAACTTTCATTTTTGTTAGAGTATAGAACTTCACCTGTAAAA
The DNA here is from genome assembly GCA_003254865.1 of Dryas drummondii. Lineage (NCBI taxonomy): Eukaryota > Viridiplantae > Streptophyta > Magnoliopsida > Rosales > Rosaceae > Dryas > Dryas drummondii. Next base: position 24,926 of record QANW01011438.1, on the reverse strand, counting down.
TTATTTTGCCTTTTGTCTTTTGTGTGCATGATTTGTCAGCAAAGTGCCATTATTATTTGAGATTAGTTCTGCATAAATTAGAAAGAAAAAGAAAACAAATTATATGTCATCACACTCTAACAGACAGTGGACACTTTAGGGTCGTATCCATATCAAATACTTTTTGCTGATTCCATACAAGCTTATTCCATCTAGTTAAATTTCTTAAAGCTGATCTGATCTGAAATGAGTCAAATGTTAATTAACAAATGCTACTTTCATCAAGATTTTGTCCCCATGTTCATTGCAAGATTTGTTTTTGAGGGGTTGCATGCTGAGATTTGTCTATAGCACTTGATATAAAGCTGGAGATCCTTATTTATGTTTTTTCTCTCATGTCTTCTAGTTGTGGTTGTGGGGAATATTCAATTGACTAATACCCTTCGTGTTAGTTTCACTTTTTCCTTCTTTTTTTTTTTAATTTTTTAATTTTTTTTATAGTTTATGCTTTTGGAAAATTGACTTTATGAATCTGATTACTAAAATGTGCTGAAGATATTTTTGTTTGTATTTCAAGCTTTTATGGATCACTGAAGAGATAGACATCCTGACCCTTTTTATCCTTTTTTTTTTCTTTAATTACTTAGTAAGGAAGGGATCATGTATTTTTAATTCCTTCTGCAAACAAAAATATGTTTAACCACAGTTTGTTATTAATATTAAGTTCATACTTTTTCTTATTTGTAGGAAGTTTCTGGTGCTCCAAAGTTGCTGAAATTTTCATGGACTATTTGTAAATAGGAGTGTTCTTGGCTCTCTTAGCCACTCTCTTCATTTCAAGGATTAGAATTAACTGCCAGGAGTCTTGGAGTTGCCATATCTTGAACAAGGATAGCTTGGGAATTTTGTTGTTGATAAAGCAATGGTAAGTGACCATTCTTTTTGTATCATGCTTTTTGCGTTGTGTCAGGGAATTGTCCTTTCTCAATGTTGTGGCTTTACCTTTTGATTTGTTAAGTCAATCTTGTGTTAGATGATTTCTCTCCATTGTCATTTGCTTATTTTTTTTTAATTTAAATTAGATAACCGAATTGCCTATTGGGTACTAATATTTTGAAAAGGAAAAAAGAAAAGAGATGCAATGAATCTAGAATATCTATAAAAAGAATATAAACCTTGAGAGCGCTTTTAAAAGTTATAAAATAAGTTAATTATTACAATTTCTTTGGTTTGTATGATCATAAAGGAGACTGCTTCATGACGATTGCATAGGCTTTGAATGAAATGGTATGTGTTCTCCCCTTCAGGATAGTCATATCATATAGGAATTGAAAGATTGCAGGAACATTACTTCTAAATTGATTAGATATTTTTCCAAATCATATGCCACGTCTTATGCATTATGGATGCTTTATTTGAGTAGTTACCACAACAAACTGCTAGAGAAATTTTTTTTGTTGCCATCTCTCTCTCTCTCTCTCTCTCACTCTCTCTCTCTCTCTCTCTCTCTCTCTCTCTCTCTCTCTCTCTC
>QANW01011438.1:8408-23287 GCA_003254865.1 Dryas drummondii | reverse complement strand
CTCTCTCTCTCTCTCTCTCTCTCTCTCTCTCCCTCCCTCCCTCCCTCCCTCTCTTGCCTTTTAAATATTGACAAATTAAAAATAAATTTGATGGTTCCAAAGGAGGAAATTCTTGTTGTATGGGTGTTGTTATTATGTATTAACAAAAGTCGCCATATTGTAGCTATCAGCAAAGGTTTTCTAAGAAATTTATTTGTTCAAATTAATTTTCCTATATGCATTAAAGTATGCACTAATGTTGTATATGTCCTACTGTTCCAAAACTATTTGAGCAGGGAAACACTGTTGTTTGCTTGCTCTATGCTGCATGCTCGGATCTGCTCAATAATAAGGAAATCTGGCAAGAACATAGAGGAATTGAAAAAAGTAAGTTCAGCTGCATTATGTCACATTATTTCTGATCTACTTGGTTAGTCCTACTGCATATTGTACATATATTAGGCCTATATACCCACATGCATGTGCTTACATGAGTTCAATTTGCTTATATTATTTATACATATGTATTCTTAATACTGTTGACCCAAAACTTCTATCCCACTATATGTGTACATATGTATTCTGAATACTGCAATTGAATTGTATGCTTTCTTGTGCTATTTTGTAACTGTTGTGCACTCTCTTTCAGAAACCATTCTCAACTTTGTGCCGGAAATACGTATTTCTTGTGCTATGTTAGTACGTACAGGTTCAAGACTAGTGCTAGTTCCCACAAAGTGGACAAAGTGGGATCTTAGAAATAATGTTTTGGAGATTCAATTTGAAGCCGTTTACTCTCGGTAGTTTTGAGGACTGGAGTACATTTCATCCAGTTTTGAAATGTACTTAAGGCAGTTTTGGTGTTTGAAGTGTATTTATGCCAAGTAAGTGTATTTATCCACTTATAGTGTGGTCTCTTTGCAAGGATAAGCAATTTTCTTAAAAGTACACACAAATTTGATGTTTGATGTTTGTGATTAAATTTAAGAATATATGTTTCATTGATGTTTTCAGTGGTCCAATATGAAGACCAAGCGAAGCAGATACACACATGATCACATAGATGAGGTGTGGTGGAATGGGGAGATTTTCTGAACAATTATCTTTAGACCGACGAGTTAATTGGTAGGTGGCGTACGTTTTGCCTTTTTTGTGGATAGAAGAAAATTGTCGTGCATGCTCATTTTTTTCAAAGCATGGAAGAAGATTGAATATTTGGTGCTTTTAATTAGATCATACATGCTGCCATGAATATTTTGTAAAGGATGGAAGAATTGAAGTTAGAACTAGCTAGCTAGATATAATGCTGATTTACAGATTAATTAGGCTAGGTGCTGCCATGCTATTTTGTACATGTAGGTAGCGTTTGATACATTAATTACAACTTGTTTTGGTTTTGTAAAGGTCTTAACAAGCAGGTTTAGGCAATATTGCCTTAGTTATTAGGCTGGTGGTATGTTTAGACCTCTACAAAACAAAAAATATATGGTTATCTTGGTAGATATTTGTAGGCAACTTTGAATATTGTTATTGGTGATTATTGAAATATATGGAATGAGAATGAAAGATTTTATGGCTACACAAATTTCTGGCCAAATTTTATTGCAAGCTGTATTCCAATTATCTTTTGTGAAACCGACATACTAAACAATATCAGTTTTGGACTAAAAATTTATATTTTATAACGTTTTGATATTAGATTCTTTCTCTGACTTGATATATAAACAATGTTTAGATATCAGGGTATGTTTCATACCTGATATTGATATCAAGTATATATATTAGATTCTACCATAGACCTGATATTGATACCATAGTTTTATATCATATTCTACCTCAAACCTGATATTGATATCGGGTTATATGTCAGTATTAGTATCCAATACGATATCTATTGACCAATACTATTGATACTTGGATTTTATAGATATCAGAAATAACATCAAATTAGATATCCATTTTGTATTTAGGATATCAGGTTGAAAAAGAAAAATGATATATAAACAATGTTTACATATCAGTTTAAAACTGATATCTAAAATGTGAACATTAGATATCACGACGCGCTATATCAGACGGCTACCCAAATAGATATCAGTCCACGACTGATATCTATCGACTTTTTTGTAGTAGTGATTTCAGGTTTATAGTTGTGGCATTAGAACCAACTTCCTTTTTCTTGCAAACTCAGTTGAAGGCATAAACCTTGAAATGACTAAGTTTGGGAAAGCCTTGAGTCATGAAGTTACGTTCCAGCTGGCCCTCAGCATGTTCATCACCACCATTAGCGTCTCCACCTTCAGTGTGATGCGTGTGGTTGGTTTGTGCAAGAAAATTCCAAGGGCAGATCATACTTGGGTAGCTGTTTTGATTCTATGAAGTTTGGAGGTTCTCATGTGCACACTTTCCTTTTCCAAGCTAATTTCGGCCAAGGGATGGTTCCAGCAAGTTTCATGTGTTCCAAGGAGGCTAGTTTGGGCATTTGTTTGGTTTGGATGAGAGCAGACTACAAAAGTGGCTTGTTGCTCATAGTTTGGTCACTTTCAGCTTCTAGGCATGTTTTGTTTTTGGAAAGTTTTTCACACCAATTTGAGGTCATCGACATGTTACAAATGATTAAGGTAATGATTTGGTCCAAGTTTGGGGGTCCCATACGGCCTACATTGTGTTTTAGATGGCTTGGAAGTTCAAATATGAGCCAAAGTACCAAAATTGCTGCTGCTGCATATTCTGGGTGGTCATCAGATTTTTCATTGCTAATTCACCTTTTGCGACGGCTGTTCATCAGATTTTTCGTCGAAAAAAGGTTTTTGCCACTTTTTAGTGACAGTTTTCTGCAGAAAATCCACAGCTAAAGGTCATTTTTCCAGATTTTGCTGCTGCTGCCTCCTTTTCTCCTAGTCTCGATTTTGGGTGTTCTTTGCTCAATTTTGATTCTGAGTTTTCGGAGCAACTCAACAACAAGTCTCCCTCATAATTCTTTATTCTTTTTAGTCAATTCCTCCACAAATTGGAGCCATCACGGGTGTGTCCTCTTCCTTTTTCTTTGCCATTTTTCCTCTCACCTCTTGATAATTCTCATTGCTTGTTTTATTCTCTTTATCATTGGGGACAATGCTAGAATTCAATTTGGGGGTGGGGAATATGTTTTTTGTGTCTTTAACATTTTTATTTTTCTTTTCCATTAAAAAAAAAAAACATACAAAAATTCTAAAAAATACAAAAAATATTTTCTATTTGGTTTGCATTTGTTTTCAAAGTGTTGTGTTGTTGTCACTTTTTCTCAATGATGAACGTAATTTGTGTCACTTAACCTCACTAGAGTTGTTTTACTCAATTTTTGACTCAGGGAAAAAATTAATCTTTCTCATGAACCATACAACTTAAGCATGAAATTGATGAGTTAATTGGGGTCGGTAATCACATACATATCTGTGGAGACTTATAACGCCCTGTGAGCTTTTGCAAGCCATTCTTTTTTTTTTTAGGGATTACATATTAACTCTGTTCCTCTTCCTATGCTTATTATTTTTAGATGGTCTCATTATTTTTTTTTCTCTTGATCAACTACTAAGAATAGCATCAATTTAAACCCTCACATCTTAATAAACTTCTCATAAAATTATCATATTGCTTTTAGGAAGGGATAGTAGGCCATGTTTGGACCGATTGCTAGCCTTTCAAGCTGACCTTGCTTCAATTTTATCCCTAGTAGCCATTTGAAGCCTAAACACAAGCCTTTTCTTTCTTAACCCATGATCTTACCCTTGCTCTAAACTAGAGTTTTAACTAATTAATACATTTTTCCCACCCTGTTTTGAGAACTATTAGGATGGTTAGTGATACATTATTACTCTCTAATATATATTGTTAGTTGAACTTTGAGAGAGTGCTTGTGTAAGTTTCGAATTATTGATTGAGGCTCAAATATGTACGTGGTTTAAAAAAAAAAAAAGACTTGATGAAATAAGAGAAAAAGTCATGTACATGTGTATGATCTAAAGCATTCAAGAGTTTGAAAATGCGAGAAAGTAAAGGAAGTAAGGAATTTGAGAAAGTAGTTATATTGTATATCCTAATGGTTCTCAAAAGTTTTTCCTTCCCATTCTTTTGATTAGCCCGTACCTTAGCTTTACATTACAACCTAGAAAAAAAAGTCCTAACTTGATCTTAAGAGCAATTTGGTCTGATTATGGGGAGTAAGTTTTGGTTCAAATTCTTGGTAGTTGGTGTCCTTTCATGAGATAATATTTTTCTTCTTCTATGCGATTTTCACGATTTATATATATGTGAGATTTACTTTTCTTATTTACATCAATCTACTCACATATGCTTGAGAGAAGGAAATTTAACCAACTTCTGAGTGCCTTTGTTATGAGTGAAATACCTGTGAGGATTTGAAGTTGAAATAAAGAGTTATGTGATTGTTGATTTCTTTTTGGCTTTGAGATGGAATGTGGAAGTTATTGGTTCTTTCCTTATAAAAACTGTGAGTTGAGGATTGAAGTAATCTGTTTCTAAGTGTTAAAGAAGTGACATAGGTTTTTGAGGCTAGAGGAAAAAGTGACAAATTTTTATTTATTTATTTATTTTTTTCAAAGTTTGTTTGTGTGTTGTGTTTCTTTCTTTTGATTTTATTTTGTTTTGCTTGAGTACCAGCAAAATCCAAGTTTGGGGGTATTTGATAAGTCATTTATATATCATATAAATGTACTCTTTTTACTTAGATATTGGATGCAAAAGTTGATTGTTTTATAGAGATCTTCACATATTTCAGCTTTTGTATTTTCAGGAGCTCTAAAATGTAAAAGATGGATAAATTGCGTTATACTTGGGAATTTTTGGATGAAACCACTTGGAGATGAAAGCTAAGAGTTCAAAGAACGTTGTGTCCAATTTCCAGAGTCATTGGATCAGCCAATCGTTCAAAACAAGCTGTCAAAGTCAAGTTATGAGTTATTCGGGCAGATTGGAGCTATTGGGCTTGAGGACGGTTTTAGCCAAGCTTACGAGCCTTTTCTTGGAAAATGTTTGTCATCAAAGTTGTAGCTGACATCAAGACCTTTTCAACGCCATCTTCCACGTCCAATTTGGTGAAGATTAAGGCCTCCAAAAGCCCAGAATCGGATTCCCTACTGTAACCCGAAAGAAATTAGGAAAGCTGATTAGAACTTTCTATTTTCAGTTTCCTATGTAGTTGCGTTTTTATGGGCTGCCTTTTTCCTTGTAAGTTAAGTAATTTGAGGTTTATTAGGACTAGGAAAAGGGGGAAAGACCCTATATAAAGCATAGCCCAGGTCAGATTAAATGAGGACTCATTGATACTAAGAAAAGAAGACTGACCTAGGCGTGTGCGTGCATCTTTTTACTGCTGGGTTTTCTCTTCCATTCTTATGCTATTACTCTGTTTTTTTTTTTTTTAATTATATTCATGTGTAACTAAACCTCAAGCTAGGGCAGGGCTACACCCTAGCAGGATGATATAACAACTTTATTTTTTATCCATTAATGTGACTCTTGGTTTGAACTTTTAATTGTTGTGGTTTATAACTGGTTATATGTATGATGCTTGATCACCATGATGGTATATGACTAAGTTATATGATGCGAAATTAAGTGAATGCCACACTGATTTTGATGTATGCTTCTTGCAATTAAAAGGTGTAATTACTTAGGGTAAATACCATGCTATAAGAATTACATGATTATTTTGGTTACTTGAGTTCATTATCCTCTGCGTGTTTATATCTAGCCTAAATACCATAGGAAGATTGCATGTTGTAGGAATTATTCTAGCCTAAATGCCATAGGAAGAATAAATAAAGGATAACCAATCTTCAAACTGGAATTGCCTTTTAATGGATGAATGATATATGTGCTATATCGGAAGGCTTGTGGTGGACGCCTAGCCTTAGTTCTTTATATCTTTGATTTTACCAATCCTTCTAAATCTTCTTTTTAAATTAGTATTTTGTTTTTATTCTTGTTATTGCGTTTAATTCTTAAATAATCTCAAAGCATGATTCAAAATTTTCTTGTTTTACCAGTTCAGTACTTGGAGCATCTTTTCAATTGATTTCAGTCCTCGTGGGAATGACCTCGTATTTACCTTTGCTATACTAATAATAGCCTTGTTCTATTGCGAGTATACGTACTGTTTTAACCTCTGTTTTGCAGGTGGCTAAAATTCTATCAAGGCCAAATTTCAGAGAGAGAGAGAGAGAGAGAGAGAGATGGCGTGACTGATGAGTGTGCATTTTGCATCACTTTATGATACTAATTCCTTAACCTAGAGTGTTAGAACTCGACATTTTGTGTTTCTTGTCTTGTTTTTGTGTTTTCAGGTCAAATGAAGTAGAAATGAGAAAAAGAAGCAAATAGAGCCATTTTGGGACATTTCCTGGTCAAACCAGGAAAACGAGTGAAATCCTGGTCAAACCAGGAAAAGTGCAGAAATCCTAGTCAAATGAGGATTCCTAGTCATACTAGGAAACATCAAGTCCAGAACCATCATTGCGGAGCCAGAAATGTGAAATACTGATTCGAACAGGAAATCCTGGTTGAACTAGGAAACTTGACCCAACTAGGGAAAGGAGTCCTAATGACACTAGGAGACCCCAGGGGCAATATGGTCATTACGAGAAGTCGAAACGGATAAGGAATCTCTCATTTTCAAGGAATCCTAGTTGCACCAGGAAATGTTGTTCAAGGTTCCAGAAGCTTCCAGAAGATGGTGGACATCCATGGAAATGAATGGAGGGAAGAAATGAATTTGAATTCAAATGCAAATGAGGGGTAAAATGGGAAGTCAAAAGTGGAGGGCCCATGGGCCCTAGGGATGCTGAACCAAGGTGGGCCATGCATGCACATGCATGGGCCCAAACCCTAGCAGCCCAAAGGCCATATGCAAGGAGGAAGATGGCAGCCCATGCATGCGCATGCATGCCATGCAAACCCTAGCAAGGAAGGGGCCATGCGCAAGACCAAGGTGACAAGCCCAAGGTGGAAGCCCATGGAGTGAAACCCTAGCCCATCTTGTGCAAGCCACTGAAGCCCAACATGCAAGCCCAAAGCCCAAGACTACCAGCTCATGCGCAAGGGAGGGACCCTAGCTAGGCTAGGCGTGAGCCACTTAAGCCCAAAGGGAACAGCCCACACGCAAGGGCCTGATCAGCTAGCCCTAGCTGAAGCCGCAAGCAACTAGGAGAGGGAAACCCTAGCAGCCGCAAGTTGGCTCTTCCTTGCCTCTCAAGGAATGCTCCTCTATATAAATCCCTCTCATTCAGAACCCTAGCATCACTTTTTTTGCACCTACACACTCCAGCCGAAAATTCACCCTTCTCCTAGTTTATTTTTCAGTTTTCAGTAGTTTTAATTTTCAGAAAGTTAGAGAGTAAGAGAGAGAGGGTGGCGTGACAAGTGAGAGAGAGAAGGAATCAGCCTTGCCGCAAGCCCTAGCTCACCTTGCCGTGAGTTCCTCCTGCTTGCTAGGTGCTTCCCTCTTCCTCTCTCCTTGCCGCAGCCCCCATGTGTTTGCATCTCTAATTTTTGTTTTCTTTTTCCTTCTAGTTTCTATTTCAATTGTTGGATTATGATTCTGAATTTATTTAATTAAGTTTTGATTTTATTTAGTGCATGGTTCTGATTTTATTTAGCTTATGCAATTTAATTTAGTTATTTAGTTTATGCTCGTGAATTTATTTAAGTTGCGTTTCTGATTTTCTTTAGCAAGCATGAATTGGGACTTTGTTTATTTGTTAGTTTCTGTTTTCTATTTATTTAATTTAAGTATGTAGGTTAGTTATTTTATCTTGCATGTTAGTCGTAGGTCGATTAATGGATTTGCATATTCTAACAAATCGTTTATCCGTCTCTTGGTCTATTAGTTTGATGTTTGCGCGTATTAAATTTCCACTATTTATTAAAACCCCCGTCACTAGTTGTTTGCATCCTTTGACTGGCCACCTTAAGGTAATTGCATCTAGTTTATCCGTTAGGTTTAACTGTGAAATAGTCAAAGACACTAAACCACAAGTAACAAGGGAATAAGGGATTATTCTTGGTAGTGGGGTTGGGCGACCTCTATAAGGAAATAGCCAAAGCTTATATGTTGTGCATGTTTGACGTTCTCATAAAACTTAATAACTCCTGCATGGGTAACAGCTGCCTTAGCTTGAACTAGGGAACAAGTAGGTTAACTGGCTAAGGAAGGCCCAAGAAGCTCTTAGTTTATGCATTAGGAGAACAATGGCGAGAAAGTAACTAGCCAAACCTTTTTAGCTGTCAAACTTTAATATGTTGTGTTCAAATTAACTGTCATTAGCCTTGGATGGTTATTGCATGCTTATCTGATTTGAAACCGAAAACTTAACATTGCAAGATAGAATAAAGTGTGTGTGTGTGTGGTGATGTGTGCGTGTGTTCCATCTTTTCAAAACCCCCCTTTTAGTTATTCTAATGATTAATTGCATTGATTTGTTGTATATTAACCATTACCTGTGGGATCGACCTCGTGCTTGTACGCTTTGCTACTGATGCGATTCGTGCACTTGCGAGTAAACTTGGAATGAGATAATTGTTTATTTTATTCTAAGAAAATACATCAACAAGGCGTGAGCCACTTAAGCCCAAAGGGAGCAGCCCACACGCAAGGGCCTGATCAGCTAGCCCTAGCTGAAGCCGCAAGCAACTAGGAGAGGGAAACCCTAGCAGCCGCAAGTTGGCTCTTCCTTGCCTCTCAAGGAATGCTCCTCTATATAAATCCCTCTCATTCAGAACCCTAACACACTTTTTGCACCTACACACTCCAGCCGAAAATTCTCTCTTCTCCTAGTTTTATTTTTCTGTTTTAGGTTTTTAGTTTCAGCTTTTATTTTTGTGAGGATTAGAAGAGGGGCGTGGAAGCAAGGAAGGAGGACCCTTTGCCGCAAGCCCTAGCTCACCCTAGTCGTGAGCCAATTGCTTGTGGAGGTTGCCTTCTCTCTTGCCTTGCCGCAGCCCTCTCACTTGGTTTTCTTTGATTTTTCTTCTAGTTTTCTGATTTCATGTTAGTTTATGCTTCTGAATTAGTTATCTTGTGACTCTGAATTTATTTAATTAAGTTTCTAAATTTCATTAGTTATAGCTTTGGTTCTGATTTTATTTAGTTGTTTATGTTTATGCAATTTAGTTTAGTTGTCTAGTTGTGCTTTTAATTTTGTATTTCTGATTTCAATTAGTGTAAACCTTTAATTAAATTCATTAACTTTGCGTTTCTGATTTCCTTTTACAAGCATGAATTGGGATTTTGTTTATTTGTTGCTGTTTTGTTTTTATTTATTTTATTTAATTATGTAGGTTAGTTATTCTATCTTGCATGTTAGTTGTAGGTTAATTAATGGATTTGCATGTTCTAACAAATCGTTTATTCGTCTCTTGGTCTGTTAGTTTGATGTTTGCGCGTATTAAATTTCCACTATCTATTAAAACCCCCGCCACTAGTTGTTTGCATCCTTTGACTGGCCACCATAGGGTAATTGCATCTAGTTTATCCGTTAGGTTTAGCTGTGAAATAGTCAAAGACACTAAACCACAAGTAACAAGGGAATAAGGGATTATTCTTGGTAGTGGGGTTGGGCGACCTCTATAAGAAAATAGTCAAAGCTTATATGTTGTGCATGTTTGACGTTCTCATAAAACTTAATGACTCCTGTATGGGTAACAGCTGCCTTAGCTTGAACAAGGGAACATATAGGTTAACTGGCTAAGGAAGGCCCAAGAAGCTCTTAGTTTATGCATTAGGAGAACAATGGCGAGAAAGTAACTAGCCAAACCTTTTTAGCTGTCAAACTTTAATATGTTGTGTTCAAATTAACTGTCATTAGCCTTGGATGGTTATTGCATGCTTATCTGATTTGAAAACTAAATTAATTGTTTATTTTATTCTAAGAAAACACATCAACAGTGACAGCAAGAGAGAGAAGGTGCCTTTGCCGCAAGCCCTAGCTCACCCTAGCCGTGAGCCACCTGCTAGTGGAGGTTCCCTTCTTCTCCTTGTCTTGCCGCAGCCACCATAGTGATGTGTCTCTTGGTTTTTAATTTTCTTTTTGTCTAGAATTCTGATTTTATTTTAGTTTTGTGTTTCTGATTTTATTATAATTATGGATTGGGATTTTGTCTATATATTTCAGATTTATTTTAATGCTTTAATTATGTGGTTTATTATTCTATCTTGCATGTTAGTTGTAGGTTGATTCTTGGTTATGCTTGCTTTAACAAATCGTTTATCCGTCTGTTGATGAATTAATTTGATGTTTGCATGTATTTAATTCTCATTATCTGATTGAATCCGTCACTAGTTGTTTGCGTCCTTTGACTGGCAACTTTAGGATAATTGCATCTAGTTTATTTGTTAGGTTTAGCTGTGAAATAGTCAAAAACACTAAATAACAAGTAACAAGGGAATAAGGGATTATTCTTGGTAATGGTTTTGTGCGACCTCTATAAGGAAATAGTTAAAGCTTATATGTTGTGCATGTTTGACGTTGTCATAGATCTTAATGACTCTTGCATGGGTAACAGCTGCCTTAGCTTAGCACTAGGGAACATATAAGTTAACTGATTAGGGGAGGCCTAAGAAACTCTTTGTAACACCCCGAACCTCGGGCCCATGAAAATACTAAACATCAAACTGTTAAATCTGTTTTCTCTTACTTTTAAGCCATGCACAACAACATAAGTAAATATAATTCTGTCAAAAACATTTTAAACAAACCACTGAGTAAAAACAATTAAATAAATCTTTCTGGGTCCCACTGCCTCGTCTTCTCCCCACTGCTTCCTCAGCCTGCTTAACCTGCAAAACACAAATCCTACACCACATCCATGGTGTACCGGGTTATACAACAAACCCGGTAAGCTCACTAGAGCTCGTATAAGTGAAATGACATAATAATAATTGTCCTCAATAATTTTCTCAATCCCCAAACTCAAAAATAATCCACAAAATATCCATAATTACTTAATCACAAAACATTCCACCACCAATCATCCACGCATCAAGAAAATCAAAAACTCCTCAAATGCACATCAAATCTCATCAATAATAATAATTATACTCTGACAAATCAGTTACATAATCATCAACCATTAACCTCAACCTCAATCATTCACATCCTAATTAATATCCTCAATGCATAGACACCATCATTTCCGTCCTCACGATTCAAGCCTAGATTTTACTAAGTCCTAGCAAACAAATGCAATACAAGCAACCCAACAACCATCTATCAAATTTCACACACTTCGTTTCTTGGAAATCCTCCAGCTTTATAACTACTTTCAAAAATCTCCTTTCAAAACCATTTTTTAAATCCCCTTAACCGTAAATCAAGCTCTGAACTGAATTTATCCTTGGAAACTGATAACTCGAAACACTTATTCTTAAAACTCACATCATCCTCGTACCTGTACTGTAGACAATGTCCTGGCCACAATCCCGCGCTCGGGCAGGCTCAAATCTTAGCCACAATCTCGTACGGATGACCCTTCCGCACGAGCAGGCTTGTATCATGGCCACAATCCCGTACGGATGACCCTTCTGCACGAGCAGGCTCGTATCCTGGCCACAATCTCGTACGGAGGGGTCACTCCGCACGAGCAGGCTCGTATCCTGGCCACAATCCCGTGCATTTTACACAGGCAGGCTCGACCGGTCAAAACGTGCATTTACACAGCAATCTTTAAATATTCTTTTCTAAATTCTCCTTATCAAACCCACTCATCAGAAGGAGGTGTCTCTCCTCAAATCACAACGTCTTAATCATCATTGTATAAATAATCAATCATAAACAAAATCCACTCACTGTTTACTCCGATTTACACCAAAACCTTTCCGAGATTGATTTCTAGTCACGACCCTTCACTTGTTTGTCACTCAAATCATACGAATACTTCCTCAATACTCAATTCGATCAAATCGGTATAATAATCGCCTAATCATCATTTATTTACTTCGACAATAAACATTTCTTTCCTAATTCAGCAATTATTCTCCGGACAAACTCTAAAATTCCAAATTAATTCCTTAACTTCATATCCTCATCAATTCATTCTCATGATCCAAATCCTACCCTTAGTCTTCCTAACATAAAGCAACAAACACACAAAACAAACCATTCAGTAATAGTACTCTATATTAAAATCCGATAAGCATTATTCACAGTTCCACTACGTAAAAGACCGAAATACCCTTCACAGTGCCATTGCTTCGATACCAAATCCGGTAGCATAACAGCATCGAGAATGATATTTCCCGAATCCGTATACCTGTTAAGACCAGACAACCAATATTTAAATATTCAGGTTTCACAATTTGGCCGTTCAATGACCGAAATGGGCGGTAACCACCACGCACGGTGGCTACCCAGCCCCAAATTACACACAATACTCACCCACACGTAAACAAACTCTAGGGTTGGCCTCTAAAAGTCCTGGGGAGGCTGATTAACAAGAAAAACCACCCAACTCACCGCCACAAGTGGCGGAGCCCTCGGTGGCAGCGGCGGCACAAACCTAGAAATATCCAAATTCAACTCCAAACAATCCTAATCATATAATAGAACCTTCAATTGCACATAAACATCACAAATTTGAGTCTGATTTCAAGATATTCAAAACAGACATAAACCCAAAAATCGAATTTCTAAAATCTCAAAATTGAACATCAACACCTTAGGGAAAAGATTACCCGTACAAATAGGATCAATTTTTTCAACTGGACCGAAGGCCAAAAGTCGCCGGAAACGCTGAAATCGACGACGGAAGCCGGCGGCTAGCTTGGCTTCCCAAGCTCATTGCTCCGCCGTGGGGCATCGTCAGGACAGGAGGACACCACGGCTGAACTCGCCGTGATGAAAGGAATGAGACCCAGTGGGTCCGGTGTCGCATCATGGTCGGAAAACGCAGATCGCCGGCGAGGAGGATCGGCCCTGTTTCGCGTCGTTTCTACATCGGGGGTGGTCACGGAGCAAGGAGTGGCATGGCTGAACTCGCTGGGGCCTGCGGAAGAAAACCCAAGTGGTCGCCGCCCTCAAATCCGCCGGAAAAGGGAGAGTCGTCGCCGGAGGCCCAATCGGCTTGAACTGGGTTCCATTTCTGGGGGGTTTCTGGGCTAAACGATGCACAGAGGAAGGAGGAGGGAGGAGAGGCGAGCTCGGAGAGCTTTTGTCCGCCTCCATCCAACGCCGGACGCGCGCCCACGCGCCAGTGACTGTGCGGCGGTGCTGAATGGGCGAGAGAGAGAGAGAGAGAGTATCGGGGAGAGAGGAGAGAGGGTGTCCAGAAATTTCTGGATTTTGGGTATTTAAAACCCACTCCTACAAAATTACAAAATTGCCCTTCCCTTCAAATGCTCGTATCTCTCAAACTATAACTCTGTTTAATACGTGCTTCGTGTCTACGAACTCGTAGACTCGAGATCCATCAAACGAACCCAAGGTCAAAGACCAAAGTCCATTAGTTGAAAAGTCAACTTTGGGTCGGGTGTTGAGTGCTCATTTTACACTATTTTATGATACTAACTCCCTAACTCAGAGTGCAAGAACTCGATACTTTGTGTGTTTTTAGTTTGTTTTTGTTTTAATAGAATAAAATGAGCAAAGAAGAGAAAAGAAGCCAAAAGGACCATTTTTATACATTTCCTGGTCAAACTAGGAAAACGAGGGAAATCCTGGTCAAACCAGGAAAGGGGCCGAAATCCTAGTCGAATGAGGATTCCTAGTCACACTAGAAAACATCAAGTTCAGAACCATCATTGCGGAGCCAGAAATGAGAAATCCCGATTGGAACAGGAAATCCTGGTTGAACTAGGAAACCTAACCCAACTAGGGAAAGGAGTCCTAATGACACTAGGAGACCCCAGGGGCAATATGGTCATTATGAGAAGTCGAAATGGATAAGGAATCCTTCATTTACAAGAAATCCTAGTCACACTAGGAAATGTTGGTCAAAGTCAACTCTACAAAGTCAAGGTTCCAGAAGCTTCTAGAAGGTGGTGGACATCCATGAAAATAAATGGAGGGAAGAAATGAATTCAAATTCAAAAGGAGATGAGGGGCAAAATGGGAAGTCAAAGTTAATGGTCAAGGGTCAACTATGACAAAGTCAACAAGTCAAATGCGTCATGGGCCTATGCAATGCCGAAATCTGAAGGGGCCATGCATGCGTGCATGCGCCAGCCCAAGAGGAAGCCCAATGCGCCAGCCCAAGACTAGCAGCCATGCGCAAGCACTAAACCCTAGGGGCTGGCGTGTGTCACTTAAGCCCAAAGCCAAAGCCCTTGCCGCAAGCCCAATGCTCTCCTAACCCTAGCTGCTGCCGCACTTTCTTGTCCTTGCCTCCCAAGGAATCCTAGCTGGAAAAAGAAGTCAAAACCCTGGAAAATAGAGCACCAATTTCGACAGCAATTCTGTACTTCTCCAGAATGAATCAGGTAGCATGCCATATATGGTTGGAAAGATACGGATGTTAGCTTCGCAGGGAATTTTACGGATTTCGATTCCGAGTTTTCTAGCTCAAGATATGGCCATTTTAGTGGAGGTAGCGCAGCAGTTCCGCGAGCTGAAAAAGGAGTTACGCCCAAAAAGAGCCCAAATCAGCCCAAGGCCCATGCTTGGCCGAAAATTATAAGCCTTGGTGTGCAAGGAATGCACTTATCTCACATTGAAGAGAAAGAGAAATCTCAGCCCCACTCTCCTCTATAAATATATCTTTATAACTCAAGGAGGAGCTTTTCTCTTCTCTTTAATTTTTCAGAAACCCTAGTAGCCTCCCTCTTCCTTGCCGCACACCCCTTCTCTTCTCTCTCTCTCTTTTTCTTTTATTTTTCTGAAGCAAACCCTAGCAGCCACCATCTCTTTCTT
>QANW01011422.1:470117-489247 GCA_003254865.1 Dryas drummondii | reverse complement strand
TCTCCCTCTCTCTCTCTCTCTCTCTCTCTCTCTCTCTCTCTCTCTCTCTCTCTCTCTCTCTCTCTCTCTCTCTCTCTCTCTCTCTCGCCTCTCTCCTCCATCTTCTCGGCTTGCAGCGCCGTTCTCAGGCGTCTCTATCTTCTCGACGCCGTTCTCGGCTTGTAGCACCGTTCCGGCCACCTCGAAGCCCCCGGCGTGTTTCTCTCTCTTAACCCCCCTGTAATCAGTTTGTGCGAAGTCGCCGAAGTGCCATCAACCCGTGACTGTGAGTAATAGTCTAATAGACTAATCTAAAGTTCTAAACTCTAAACTGTCTAATAGACTTATAGACTAACAGTGTAAATGTCTAAATTAATGTATCATGTATTGATGTATATGAGTATATCTGTATGTATGAGGTTGAGTATATCATTTACCCACTTTTAATATCAATTGATCAATATCATATTTTGAGTTTACATGTAAATTATATTGATCTTGGGTTGATTTATATAGATTTGGAATTAATTGTATAATTTTGGGTTGATTTTGATTTGTATAAGTGTATGATTTTGGGTTAATTTTGAATCTTTAATCATATAATTTTGGAATTGATTGTATAATTTTAGGTTGAATTTGATTTGTATGATTTGTGTAATTTGTATGATATATAAATATTGATATGCATGGAAGTTGAAAGTGGTGATATGATATGATTATGAGATTGGAATTGGTATGATTTGTTAATAATTAATATGGAATTTGTATGATTTTTTAATAGTATCTAATGATGATATGGGGCCTCAAGAGCGAAGAGAATTTCGAGCTGCACTTCGAGCCTCTAGAGCAGCAGAATGGGAGAGGGAACACTTACATAAAGTCCCAAACAGGGGACAAGGTTCTGGGTCTAGTAGTGGTGCATAGATGCGAAGAGGATCAAGCATGAGGGAATCACGACCAACACCTCCAGTAGCACCAAGCTTGTACAAGGCAGCTCAAGCACGCCAAAAGAGTGTTAAAAATCTCTTTTCCGGAGGGTCAATCAAAGATGAGATGCAACGCTTGATCAGCAAGTTCTTCATATATGAAAATGTTCCTCCTTCAAAAGCAGCATCTCATCATTTCAAAAATTTGGTGATAGGATGTCAACAGGCAGGAGTAGGAGTGGAACCTCCAACACCCTATCAGATACGCACCGGATTTTTGGACCAGGAGTTTCAAGAAATGCAAGAGCATGTAAACAAATTGAAGGCCGATTGGGCAACTTATGGTTGCACAATCATGTGCGATGGTTGGACATGTCCAACCAAACTGTCTATCATAAACTTGATGGCCTACTTAAGAGAGAAGTCGGTATTCCTTAAGTCCGTTGATTCTTCAGATTGCATAAAGGATCATAAATATATTTATGGGCTACTGAAGGATGTAATACGGAGGTTGGAGAAGCGAATGTTGTTCAAGTTGTGACCGACAATGGTTCCGCATTTGTCAAAGCAGGTAAGAAGTTAATGAACAAATACAATGTGTACTGGACGTCGTGTGCAGCACATTGCATTGATCTAATGTTTGAAGAGATGGGGAAGAAAGAGCAGGTTGCTAATGTGATTAAAAAAGCCAGAATGATCACGAATTATATTTACAACCATAACTGGTTGTTGGCAAAGATGCGAGAGATCACGAAGGGAGATATTGTTCGTCCTGGTGCCACCCGATTTGCTACAAACTATATTGCATTGGATAGTTTGTATGGTAAGATGATGGGGCTGAAGCAATTATTCACCAGTGATGATTGGGGTCGTAGCAATTTCCGACGTTCATATGCAGGTATCACGGTTGAAAATGTAGTTCTTGATCACTCTTTTTGGCAACAGGTACATAAGGTGTGCGGTCTGTTTGAACCTCTCTACGTAGTTTACGTATTGTCGACACAGAAGTGTATCCTACAATGGGATTAATTTATGAGTTGATGCGTGTCGTGAATGGAGAGCTAGAAAAAAAACAGGGTGCACGGTGGGTAATAAAAATCATCAACGATTGATGGTTTAAAACGTTACAACACGATTTGCACGCAGCAGGTAACCCAATAATTTATTTGTTATTTTGGTTCTGCATTTTTTTTAATTGATTTAGCTTTCAATTAATGAACTAAATTACTAATTATGTATTTTTATATTTACTTGATGCATGATTGCAGCCTATTATTTGAATCCTCGCTATCAATATAGACCTGGCGTTGGAGATGATGGTAAACTTATTCTGGCTGTGCACAACGTATTCTCCAAATTGGATCCCTATTCACCAGAAGTTGGCCAATTTGGAAATGAAGTAAAAATAATTTGCCATAAGGCCCATAAGAATCCTTACGAAAAATATTAATACTTTATAGAATTTGATTGTCTTAAATTATATATTTGATTGATATTGTATAATTTGTATTGTATTTGTATATAGTTAACATATTTTAAAGATGCCCGGAAAATGTTCGGAGAGCGAGCTGCAAAGGCCGCTAGATCACGAATGTCTCCTAGTGAGTATACATCGTACTTGTATTAGTTAGATTAACTTAATTATTTATTTTTATAGTTACACTTACACAAACAAATTTTTCATTTCAGGGGAATGGTGGATCATGTATGGGAGTGATGCGCCTACTGTGAGGAAGTTAGCCATCAAAGTTTTATCACAAACGGTGTCATCATCAGCTTGTGAAAGAAACTGGAGCACTTTAGCACTCATACACACCAAACAACGAAATAGGCTCTCATATAGTAGGTTAGAAAAGATGGTGTATTGCTACTATAACATGAGGCTTGCACTTCGAGACAAGAAAGCAGAGGAGGATCGCGTTCATGAATATGATCCGCTGGATATATATATGATGCTGCTATATGGGATGATGATGTGGAGAAAAACCAGCTTTATCAGTGGATTAAGCCCCTCCATTTAGATGATGATGCAGGCAATCCAGACCTTGATATTGCAGCTCAAGCACGTCAGGAATGTATCAATGTGGACAGAGTTCTAAATGAGGAGGTGAGCCCTACTACAAGTTTGAATGATCTTATGCAACCAAGGTCGACACATCGTATTGAGCCAGTTCCCACTAATCCTTCTCGATCAGGCAACTCTAGCACAAGATCGGTCACTCCTACCAATAGTGGAGGTAGAGGTAGTGGTGGTGGTGGTGGTGGTGGTGGTGGTGGTGGTGGTGATGGTGGTGGAAATGAAGATGTCATTGGACATTCTCAAGAGTATATGAGCCCATTTTCTGTTGAAGCAAACTACACACATACAACACAAGATGAGGATCATGGGAGTAGGCGTGCTGGACCATGAATTGGTGCCATAGGAAAAGACTATAGTCGCAGACAAAGAGGTCATGAGAGTTTCGCACAAGAAGAAGAGGATTCATTATCCATCACTTTCGGCTCTATGGGGTTAGGAAGTGACAATTACAATTATGGGCAAAACCCTCCAATATTCTACCCACCATATCTGCCTTACTTGGTTAAGTCTGATAGTAACTCATTGGCACAACAAGAGACAAACTCTTCAAATGAGTATGCTTATGGGCAAATTCAACCACAACAGGTTCCTGATCCATATGGTTGGCATGTTGGCAATTACATGCAAAATTATGCTGGAGAAGTATCTTGGGATGATTATTCTTCACATTACACCTATTCTAGACATGATGATACTGAAGACAGCAGAAATTTTGAACCTCTTAGAAACTCTATGTGGTATTGATTACTTTTGTAATTCATGTGGCAATATTATAGTAAAAATAAAATTGAGGTGTTATTGAAGTAATTATTAATTAGAGAAGCATTATTTTAACAGTATTTGCCTCCAGCGCGCATTATATTCATCATATATCACATGAAACCTACCATATAATTTGGTTTTTTCAATGTTTTTTATCAATGTAGTAGATAATATGTTAAATAAACAAATGGTAAAGTTTCATTCAAAATTTCCGTATTTTGATAATAATTTCCGTCGAATTTTTGTCGAAATTTAAAAATCTTCGAAATTTCCGTCGAAATTTCCTCGAAACTCGAAATTTTATTCCTTGGTTGCATGTGTATTAACATTTCACAAATAACATGTGAATGACTATTTTTTTTTTTTTGCGTAATTGTGAATTGTAACTAAATTGACTGTTACAACCTGAGCGTTCATAATTGCATCAAGCGTTTAAACTTATTGCTTAGAAGTTTCAAGAGAAAACTAAAAAGTGCACTGGTTTGTTCTTTAAATTTTTTTTCAGTGCCTCTCTTTATTTACCATTATATTTTATGAGTTGTTCTTCCAGAAACAAAAAACTACAGAAACGCAAGTGAAAATACAACCCTAAAATAGGGATGGCAACGGGGCGGGGCAGGGCGGGGCCGGGGGTGCCACCCCTATCCCATGCCCTCGAAATTTGTTTCTCCCCCGAACCCGCCTAAATTCCCCGGATAGTTAAACGGGGATTCCCCGCCCCCGACCCCGCCGGGGAGTGGCCCCCTGAACCCGCCCCTAATCCCCGGCCAGAATGGATGAGTTATGAAAGGAACCATGATTTATCTCCTGCATACATTGGGATTCGGCTTTGTTTGATCTCAAAAGTTCACAGCCTAGAACAAGTTGAGTAGTATTTTAGTAGCATTCCAGACCCATTGAGAATCTTCAAAGTGTATGTTGCTCTTTTACACTGCTATGCAGACAATAAATCTTTGAAAAAGGCTGAGTCCATAAATCTTCAGAATACTAACTTCGATCTATAGATGCTAGCAGTACACAAGCTCAGTATTACTTGTTGATTGTAGTAATTAATTAAGCAACCCAATCAATGTGCAGAACATGCATAATACATAATGGAATTTACAAATACACTGTAACGGATAAGCCCATAAATCAGTAGATTACAAAAGATCTGCAACATTAATCTATGAAATTCAAGGACTTCATGTTANAATTGATGTATATACATAATGGTTTATAACTTATATATTTAATCTATAATATATTAAATAATTATAACTTATATATAAGTTATTTTTTTTCGAAGAACTTATATATATATAACTTTATAAGTTTCAAGTTTATATATAAGTTATAACTCTATATACAAGTTTCAAGTTTGTATATAAGTTATAACTCTATATACAAGTTTCAAGTTTATATATAAGTTATAAGTTTATATATAAGTTTCAAGTTTATCTATAAGTTATAAGTTTATATATATATATATTGTAATATATAATTTTTATATAAACTTATAAGTTTATATAAAGTTTATAGATCTATAGTTTATATATCATAGATATTACATCAAATCTATAGATATTGTTTTATAAAGTAATATAGATATAGGCTTATATATCTATAAGTTTATATCAGCCATCAAATCTATAGATGTATTATATAACTACTAACTATTTTATAAGTTTATATAAGTTTATTACTAGTTTGTGGTTTATGGTTTAGGATAAGGGCCGGGTAGGGTTTATGGTTTATGGTTTAGAGGGTATAGGGTTTAGGGTTTAGGGTTTAGGGTTTAAGGTTTATGGCTTATGGTTTAAGGTTTAGGGTTTAGGGTTTATGGGGTTTAGGTCTAAAGGCCTAAACTTTATGGTGAATTTAGGCTTTAGGGTTTAAGATTTAGGATGTAGGGTATAGGGTTTAGGGGATAGAGTTTAAGGTTTAGGATATAGGGTATAGGGTTTAGGGGATAGGGTTTAAGGTATTAATTTTTGTTAGTTTCTAGGATTTGTTATATTGGCTATTTTCCTTGTCAAAACCATTGTATTTATTTTTATTTAATCACTCACAAGCTCTAGGTTAGATTAAGGACAAGATCAGTTGTATTGAAGAAGTCAAGAATGAACAAAGACTCAAGGTATACTGCACTTCATTCATTTCATGAAAATAACAGTTTTTTGTCTATTTGACTAATCATTCACTGAACATAAAGAACAATGTTTTTCACGTACAGTGGTTGATACTTAAGTGACAGTCTCTGCAGTGGGACCATTTCGGGTTTTACTTTTAAAGCCCATTTCATTGAAAGCCCATTTTCTGTTTTTACTAAACATGCATGTGCATTGCACATGACTTGGTTCCCCCACTGTATCAATCAGATCTGATTGCATCTCAGTCATTCACGCCACACACTTACACACACACATCAGCACTATTCATTATCTTCTCCATTTCTGATTTTTGTAAAGTAAAGCAATATTTGATTTTACAGCTCCTCATTCATATCCTTAGCAATACTAGGATACCCCTCTAGGACAAAAGGAATATGCCCTCTTTCCGTCTCTTGTGGACAACCATTGAATGGCTTCCACGTGGCTCGGGCAAACATGAAATTTGCGTGTGTGTGTACAGGTATATGGGATGTCTGTTCAGACTTCTTTTGTAGGTTGATAAGCCATTTTTCACTGGGTATTCTTGTGGGTTCTTACCTGGGTATTTTCGGGGTGAGTGCTTATCTTTTATCAAGTTAGAAAATGTTTTTTATTTTCAAAATCAAAATGATTTTCTGAACTTGTTTGTTTCATCTCAAAATCTGAATGGGCTTGAGTGTTTAAATCTTTTTATATATTTTTCAAACACATTCATTTAGATTTTAGTTGAAGGATTCTATATCAGCCTTTTCATGCCTCTTGCTTGAGAAGGTTGATTTTTTTAAAGAATCCAAAATTTGCATATCATGTTCATACATTGATGAATCTGCTGGGCTTGGTGTGAACTGGTGCCATGGGTTGATGAGCTTGGAGTTGGAGCTGCCTTCTTCATGAATGACTGATTGCCTTGCTTATGGAAGTTGCACAAAGGGGTAAGAAAGCTGTCACTTAGTTTAGGACTTAGTGATTGAGCTTGTGTGCTGTATGCTCCCTTTGTATTGAACTTCTTCTTTAGTGGATTGCTCGGTCAGCTGAAAAAGACCCATAGTTTTTACCCTTTGTGGTTTTTCTGGGTGAACATCTTGTGTGCATTCGTTTCCCTTTTGTGTTGTTATGCTTACTAACTCACTCAACTTTTAAACACAAATCTGCACTGTAACTATATGCTTGAAATTGATATATGTCTTATAGAACTGTCTAGCTAATCACACACCACTGTAGTTGTGGATAACACTGGGATGCCTACTGTGATGGGTCCTCTGAGTGTATAGGATGTCACTTGATCCTTTGTTGTGTTTGATTTGTGTTGTTTACAAAAGTGATTTTTTTTTGTTTTAGAAGTCAATCTGGAGTTTCAGATTTTAATTACTGAATCGTCTGAGTTGTGTCTGTTTGACTAGTTCCTGAATGATCACATAAATAAAAAATTGGGGTCCGATCACTGAAAGTGAAATTAATTAAGTTTATTAAGTGATTAGATCACCTAATACAAACTTTCAATTTTATTATGTAAAATGTGTATAAATATATAAATTGGAAGAGTAAACTCATAAGAACTTGTTGGTCTGGTGGTAAGGAGCTGCTGGAGGAAATGTGAGGTTCCAATTTCGAGTCCTTTCCATGACACTTATACTTTTAATATTAAAATTTAAATAATATATATAGGTTATAAACGAGGCGGGTTCGGGGTCGGGGGAGCCAAAACCATACCCGCCCCGCCCTCGACTCGGGTCCCCGCCTAAATCCCCGAATCCGAACCCGCCTAATTAGGGTTTTAATTGGATCGGGTCCCCGCGGGGATTTTTGTCATCCCTACCCTAAAGGTGTATAATTGTATCACACAATTTAAGTATATAACTGTATGATCAGTGTCAATGACTGGACAATAAACAAAAAAAATTAATTTAAAAATATGTTAGCCATTTAATTGTAATTAATTCATAGCCCTCCTAATTAACTACTTTGATTATCCCCAGCCTTGTTTGTCATATTTTCCCCCTAGACATCTTTTTTTCTTTAATCTTCCCTTTATTTTTTTTTTCACCCCTACAATTTTGTCCGGTTTCCT
Organism: Dryas drummondii; assembly: GCA_003254865.1. Taxonomy (NCBI): domain Eukaryota; kingdom Viridiplantae; phylum Streptophyta; class Magnoliopsida; order Rosales; family Rosaceae; genus Dryas; species Dryas drummondii. The sequence continues at coordinate 481,300 of QANW01011422.1, read as the reverse complement.
TTTTGTCCTTTGATATTGATCGAACAATTATAATTCAATTGTAATATTACAATTACAGTCACAATTTGTGACACAGTTACTCCTCTAAAGTTGTATTTTTTATTTATTAATTTTAGAATAACAAATTTTGTTTGAATTAGGATGACATTAATTAGAATCAAGGTGTTAAATTTCAATTTTTTGGAGTGTCGAAATCGAAACTCATATTTGTTAAATTTTCAGGATAAATTCGTCTAAATTATCAAAATTTCGCCAAAATCCTCGAAATTTCGGAGAAATTTTCGACGGTGAGATTTGGTTTTGGGTTTTCAAAGGTTGGGTTTTTGGAGAGGAGGCTGGGTTTTGGGAGAAAAATGGGGCGGTGGCAAGGGGCGGTAGGGGGAGATCGAGGGAGAAAGAGGCCGGCAGGGGGGGCGACAAGGGGGGGACGACAGGAGGAGATGAGGGAGAAAGAGGTGAGGGTGAGGGTGGGTTGGTGATGGTTGGAGATGTAGAGAGAGAGAGAGAGAGAGAGAGAGAGAGAGAGAGAGAGAGAGAGGATGAAGAAGAAGAAAAAACAGTGGAGACTCGGGGGAAAAGAAAGGAAAGGAAAGGAAAGAAAGAAAAAGAAGAAAAAAAATAAAAAAAAAGGAAAAAAAAAAAGAAAAAAAAAATTAAAAGGTTTAGGGTTGATTGGGGTTTAGGGCATTTAGGCAATTGTAAATAAAAATAATGGTTTAGGGTTTCGTTTGGCCGTTTTGGAGTTTCGTTTAATTGTTTTTAAACCCTAAACTTGTAAACTCTAATATATGTCTATATAAAAAATAATTTAAAATACTCTAAAGGGCCTAAATCCTAATATCATATACCATATCTTAAACAATATAGAATATAAATTATAAAATATATAGGATTTAGTATATAGATTATAGAGTATAAATAATATACTAATTTCATTTATTCATTATACTAATTTTATTTAGCAGTATTTGTCTCTAGCATGCATTATATTCATTTTATATCACATGAAACCTATTATATAATTTTGGTTCTTCAATGTTTTTTATCAATTTAGTAGATAATATGTTAAATAAATATATGGTAAAGTTTCATTTAAAATTTTCTTATTTTGATATCAATTTTCATCGTTTCCGTCTAATTTTTGTCGAAATTTAAAAATCTTCGAAATTTCTGTCAAAATTTCCATCGAAATTTCTTCGAAACCTAAAATTTTATTCCTTGATTAGAATAACATTCTTGTCATATATGTAAGAGCATTTAATTGAATTCCAATTGGACTTCTTTGTAGAAGAATCGTGGTAGAAAATTATTGCGAACTCCCAAATGGGAGTAAGACTCTTTCATAACCCCTATGGCCGTAGTTTGTAGACAATGACAGTTCTATTTTTTAAATTTGTTGGCAATTTGGGCCCATGTAGTGCGCTGGCTACTACACAAAGTCTTTGTTACTTTGTATGAAGGTAATACAAATATACAATACATTCAAGAATGAAAGTAGGGCAGCCAAAGCTAAAAATAGCATGAGATAGGGCTGCCCTTTGGTTTGGTTTTTACCGAATCGACCGACTACCGACCAAATTTTTTGGTTTGGTATACCGATTTTCACAATTTGAAAATCAAAAATCGAAAATCGAAAAAATTCTAAAAAAGTTAGTTTGGTTTTGTTAAAAATCGAAAAAAGTTGGTAAATTGACCGATTACTGAAAATTATTACTGAAAAAAACTGAATCGATTATTACCGAAAAATTACCGAAATTTAGTTATATATGCTTATATAATACTATTATGTCAGTGGTACAATAAATATTAAACTACTAATTAATATCTTAAACAACTATAAGAAAATATAATTGTATAATATTATCATATTAATATTATCAAAAGTGTGAAGAGTTAAGATATAAAGTCATTTTCTAATAAAGTAAATGTTATTATTTTTAGGAAAATAAGAATTTCATTTTTAGGTAAATGAGGAGTGCTCTAAAACTAACTGATTAGCAAGTTAATACGAAACTAACCATGCTTTTGGGACCACCACATAACTAATCTCATAATATGATCCATCAATTATTTAGGTCATACTTCAAAAATCATCATTGCTAAAAATTAATTAAATCGAAAATCATTTAGTCATCTAATTGAGATCAAATAAATTGACGATCAATATTTTCGATAAAAGCATATAAATAGTTATTGTTATAATCAAATGACTAAATGATTTCCGATTTTTGAAATTTTTTACAAGGATGATATTTGAAGTAGTGCCTAAAAAATAGACAGTTAGGATTTTGAAATTGCTTTGTGCGGTGGGCCCAATAAGGTGGTTATCTTTGTATTAACTTACTAAGCAGTTGGTTTTAGAGCATTTTTTTTAGGTAAATAATGCATATATATATATACACTTATATTTATTGGTATATATACATACTAAATTAATATGATATGTACTAATACATATTATTAAACTAATTACACTAGTATATATTATTACTAATATTAATATTATTGCAATTAATACTAATACAATACTAAACTACCAATATTACTCGTGCAAATATATATTCATCAAACATTATATTTTATGCATCATATTTGATTAAATTTTAATTTATATTGGTATATAATAATTAGTATTATTATAATAAATCGAAGATATACTGAATTAAATCGAAAGTATCCAACACCAAAATTACTGAAATCGAATCGAAAACTGAAATTTACCAAAAATTATCAAACTGAAAAAATACCAAAATTGAAAAATACCAAATTTTTTGATTTTGATTTTGATAAGTCTCAATATCGATTTGAATTAACCGTTGGACAGCCTTAGCAAGAGATGTTAAATGATCATGAATTACATTGATACCTTTGGTACGTCACTACCTAGTGGACAATTAAATTGCTAATCTAGTAATGTACCTACCTAGTTTCTTTTTTCCTTTTTTTTTTTTCTATTTTTTAATAAAACCTACCTAGCTATTATGTGAGCTAAATATAATGTACCTTCTATTTCTTAGGGAAATTATACTAAATAACCCATTTTGATGTGCCTCCTACTTATTTAACCCTCTTTGGCCAATTATTACTTTTCTAATCCTTTCTCCACATGAAATGTGTATAATACCCTTTATATAAATAACACTATCAAAGGCCAAAAAATTTTCATTTTGCCTATACCTTTCTCCTACCCTCGCTCTCTCCTTCTCTCGTTTTCTCCTTCTGTCTCCACCGCCCAAGCTCAGAAACTTCTCGACCCGGCAGACCTTGACTGCACGCTGGTAGACCCCGTCCTGTACTTCATGCTCGTTGGTTTTCACTTGAAGGGATTGAACTTGTTGGTTTTGAGATCAGATTTTGTTCATGAAATGATGAACTGGCTGCAGCCATGTAGATGGTGCTGCAAGACTTTTCTGTCTACCACTTTGTCTACGATGAGGGGTATTTTTGTCCAAAAATGGACAAAGGGTTAGGCAAAGTAAGAGTTTTGGCCCCAATCTCATAAAAGTAGGAGCTTCATTAAAACATGTCATTTTTGTAATTTGCACTATTTCTTATGAATAATAATGTACCTACATGAATATGTCAATTAATGGCTTATGTAAACTTAGATGCCTGATATACTTAAATGACTTTGTCTTTTCCTAAATTTAGGTGAATCAATTCTATTCAGCTTCCATGCTCACTCGAATGATGTAGGTGGACAATATTATAGTAGTAGGTACATTAATATATATAACCAATCCTATAGGAGTATAGGACTGGTACATTAATATATATATAACCAATCCTATAGGACTGGTACATTAATATATATAACCAATCCTATAGGTGGACAATATTATAGTAGTAGGTACATTAATATTCTAGAGGAAAAATTATAGGGTATAACCGATATAGTGCCACGTGGTATAACCAATCCTACGTGTAAGTGTATTATTGGACAATGTGTTTATATTAGTAGAGTATAATATTAATAGAGGGCTGCTATTTGCACACCTTTTTTTTTCTTTTTGCACACCCTTTTTCTCTTTTTTTCTCCTACACACCCCACACACTTACTTCAAATTCAAAACCTCTCAACACACACCCAACCCATTACCAAAATACCCTCATTTTATTACACACCCTCCCTTCTTTCCCTCTCTTTTTTCTNGAGAGAGAGAGAGAGAAGAATGTGGTTGTTTTGGTGGTGCAGGGGCTGAGGGGGGTCGGTGCAGCGGCTGAGGGGGGTCGGTGCAGGGGCTGAAGGGCTAGGTGGGTTGGGTGGAGGCCGGAGGCCGGAGGAGGAGGGAGGGAGGGAGGGGTGGGTCGGGTGAGGGGGTTGAGGGGCTAGGTGGGTTGGGTGGAGGGGCTGGCTGGAGAAGAAGAAAAAAAAAAAATAGGGGAAGGGGGGTGTGAACGAGAGAAAAAATAGAGGGAAAGAATGGAGGGGTGTATTGTCTTTTTTTTTTTTAATAGGGGTGTGCAAAAAAAAAAGGGTGTGCAAATAGTAGCTCTCTATTAATAACATCTACTCATATTATAACACATAGACTGATTATACCACGTGTCAATATATCAGTTATACAGAATAATTTCTCCTTCTAGAGAGGGTGTCCACACTTAATTCTTTTCCAATGAATATAGGATCTTGTATATGACTTGTATAGAATTACATCATCTGACCTTTACGCATCCGCAAAAAAAAAAAAAAAGTGTGTTAATTTTAAGGTAGTGATAAACTAAAAACTTAACCAAAACCACCCTAACATATAAATTTAACTTGCAGATAATCTTCTAGAAGACCAACTCTAACACAAACCCAACTCACCCAAAATAAAAACTGAAATTAATACAAGCCCAACTCACTCAAAATAAAAACTAAAACTAACACAAGCCCAACCCACCCAAAATTAAAAACTGAAATTAACACAAGCCCAACCCACCCAAAACAGCTTTAGTAAACGCCAAATTGAAACTGCGTTAGAAAACTAAAACTACGACTGCAAACATATTTTCACTATACTTTGAACAAATATAAGTTTTATATACCAAAAAAACTAAGAGAATTTGAGAAAAGAAAATTCAAAACGAACAAAACTAAAAAAAACGACTGAAACTAAACTAACTAAGCTAAATGACCTAGAAATTACAAATATTATCTTATTGTTACATTTTAACAATAGGTGTACTAGAGGTTAGGTATGATACTTGTCATGCATCCTATACTAATTTATTCAAAAAAATAAGTGTTGATTCTCCGCACTGAGAAGAATCTTATATATATAGGAAAAAACTTACCTATAATTAAGGACTGATTTGGCATCCCATGAGATATGTTTTATCTTGAAATTGGAGAAAGTTTTATATGATGAAATATAAAAATATATATATGTGTCATCATGTTATTGAGTTGAGATACCAAATCAGCCATATCCCTCCTAGGCTACATGGAAGTTTCTCTCATATATATATATATGTATGATATTAATTTTTATTTCTCATCTAAAAAATGTACCTACACAAAAATAAGTATATTATTACTACATATGTTGCATGTATATATGTGTTATTGCTACATATTTAGCACATAATATCAAGCACCTAAATATGATCACCAAAAGATAAAAATAAAGCACCTACATGTGTATAAGTATGCTATTACTACATATTTATCATTTAATATAAAGTACCTATTCAATTAGTTACACAAAGTACTCATGAATAAAGATTTAAATTGATTGGAATTTGTATTACTACCTAAAATTAGGAATCAATTTAAATAATATATATAATTTATTATGAGGAGAGTGGCATGTTTTGTAATTATAAATTAACTCTTAGGTGTGATGTAATCATAGGTGGTTGAGTATTTTAAATCTTGGCCTAATCTCTAAACCAAAAAGTCAATGAGTAGGAACCTTTAAAAAAAAAGGTGTAGGCTGGGACTGAAATCCAAATAACCATAAATTATACCATGTAAATACAAGAAAACAAACAAACATGCAATTCATAAAAAAAATAGGTCATAGCATATAAACCATAATTCATGCCAAATGAGTTAATAATCATATCTTTAAGCATAACCTAAGCTCTCATACCAATTGTTGGAACTAATCCTCAGCACGGCAAAACATTGGTTTCATAATTTTTAATGAACTTAGGATAAAGATCGTTTGCTATATATGATTAATTATTCCATGTGGAAAATTAAACATGAATTCAATTAATTATCAAAACATATACTAGACAAGTAAAATATGCATTCAATCCATAAAAAAAATTAGCAAGCCTAATTTGGAGTTTTTGTGGATCAAAACAATTTCCCTTAAGAGTAGCCAGAAATCTCTCATGGGGTTCTTTAAATATTCTTCGTCTCCTTCGAATTTTCTTCGTGTGTTCAAACTTAGCTTAAACAATAACATAATTAATTTAGTGTATTTTATTATACTATATTATGTATTTGTGTTTATTTGGTATCATTGTAATAAGAATTTAATCTTTTGAAGAAAAGATACCTAGTCTTGCATAACTGCATTGTCATCTCTACCTTTTGTTTAGGTTATATATGCAGGGCCTGCCTAAGCCAAGACGAGCAAGGCTTGGGCCTTTGACAGGACCGCCCCCGGATTCCACCCTGAAACCCGGAGAGATCCTGCGGGAATCCAAGTTCAAGAAAAAATTCTACCAAAAATTCGGCAGAACCTCCCCTGAAAATTGACTAACCCAGAAATTCCAAAACCTGTTAAAAGCACTTCTAAACCGCAACCACCTCTACCACAACCAAAAATAAGATCTCAAGCCCACCACAAGTAATACAATCCCCAATCAGAGCATATCTAATCCACTATACAATTATATCTCATTTTATTATTTCAAGGGAAACCTTAAGTCCTAATATATCTATAAGCTGGAGACAAGAACTCGATTGTCTCAACGTAGTACGGTCCGACCTTGGTGGTCGCTACTACCTGGGGGGGGGCATAAAAAAAATGTGAGAAAGACTCTCAGTGAGTGGACAGTTAAATGGAAATGAAAATCAAAGATAAAATATCTTTTTAGAAAAATCCTTTTTCACATGTTTAACTTTAAAACCTTACGATATCCTTTGAAATCCCCCAGTTTTTAAAACCATTTCTCAGTGAGATAATAGAATCTAGAGCTGAAAATCAACTTCGAAAATCCAAGTTCTCAAACTGAAATCGATATTGTCCATTATAAATAAATAACTTGAGCTGAAAACTTTCTTCTCAAATATTCTCAACATATTGAAAATCAATAAACTGTTCAACTGAAACCGTCTTACTTAAACCTTTGCTGTCATAAGATCATCACTTAAAATACTAAATAATTGAAAACACACACCAGTCAGTTACCCATAAAATCTGTCATACATGCGCAGAGCCGATGATCTGTCATACGCATGCAGAGCCACAAATAATCTGTCATACATGCGCAGAGCCGGGAATCTGTCATACGCATGCAGAGCGGCCCCCAAAGGGCGGAGCATCCCGACACACGGCCCAAAGCCTGTGTGTGTGCCGTGATGGGTCCCAAAGACCTATGTATCTGATAATCTGAAGGGTACTGCAAAGGTGGTTTTGAAAACCAATAACTCACAAACACATAATTCAAATCTCAATCCTTTCATTTTTCTTCCAAAACTCTTCTTAACAAAACCAAACTCATCGAATATACATTTGTTCAACTCACAATATCTGAATTCATAAATCCATGAAACTTTGAAATGCAAAAACCATAAATATCAATTTTAAATTTAGGAAAAAAGAATTTAAAATCAAATTTTAACTTAAAATATTTTAGCTTAAATTCAAACTAAATATAACTAAATAATGGAATTTAATCGTCAACATATAAAACCTTTCGGAAAGATTAAAAGTTAGTCCACTCACTGTCTGCCCCGAACTATACCGAAACCTTTCCGAAATTGATTCCTACTCACGACCCTTTACTTGTTTGTCATTCCTACTCACAGTCTATGGTATAATGATTGCTTAGTCCTCGCTTAATCCTTTAGTCTCAATCCTCGTCAATTCCTTCCCATGGTCTAAATCCTATACTTAGCTTCCTCTAACATAAAGCGTCAAATCACACAAAACCGACAATTATTTAACGGTACTCTACATTAGAAGTCCGATACGTTTCACTCACAATTTAACTACATAAAAGAGCGAAGTACTCTTCACGGTACCATTACTCAGATACCAAATCCGGCAGCATAACGGTATCGGGAATGAAATTTCCCGAGCCCATGTACCTGTTAAGACCAGACAACCAACAATATATACTATATTCTTTAACTAGCTGTTAAACAACCGAAACGAGCGGCCAACCACCACACACGGTGGCTGCCCGGCCATAAACAACACACAAAATTAATCCCAGATAGTCACCGAACCTAGAATTAAGCTACTAGAACCCTAAGAAAGTGGAAAAAATCCGAGAAACCATCCAACCTGCCGCCACGAGGGGCGGGGCCAACGGTGGCAGCAGCGGCACAAAACTAGAAATACCTAAATTCAACTCCAAATAATTCTAATTGCATACTAAAACCTTCAATTGCACAAAAACAATACAAATTCAAGTCCAATTTCAAGAAATTCGAAATATAACAAACACCCTAAAATCAAATTTTCAATTTCTCAAAAATTGGGAAAACATACCTTAGGGGAAAGATAGCCCGTACCTAGAGGGTCAATTTTCGTAACTGAGTCGATGGCCAAATCTCGCCGGAAACGCCGGAATCGACGGCGGAAGCCGGCGGCTGCGTCGAGCTTCTCGGGCTCATTGCTCCGTCATAGGGCATCACCGGAGCATGGGAGCACCATGACTGAACTCGCCATGGCGAGAGGATCAAGACCCAGTGGGTCCGGTGTCCCGTCGTCGCCGGAAAAATGAAATCGCCGGAACGGCCACCGGAGTAGCCGCGGTCTTCTAGCTTCGCACCACCGTTTTGGGAGGTCGTCGGAGTGAAAGAATTGTACAGGAAAGCTCAGAACGTCGAGGGGAATCAATTTGTAGTGGTCGGACCTCGCAATTTGGCCGGAAAATCCAACTCATCTGGAGAGGCTGGCTTCGGATTTCACGCCGTCACGTCGTGGTGGTGGTCCGATTGGGTGATTAGAGGCTAGGGGAAGATGGAGAAGGAGAAGGCGAGGTGATGGGTGGGTCTCTCGTCGCCATTGGCTGCCGGACGGCAAGACACTCGCCGGAGGAGACAGTCGGCCAGAGAGAAAGGAGAGGAAAGAGAGAGAATCGGGGGAGGGGGTGTGTCTGAGGAGAGAGAGAGAGATATGAATTTAAATAAAAATTTGGATCTTTCTAGAAATCCCTAGAATGCAAAAGTCTAAAATGCCCTCCAAACTTTGTTCGTCTGTAAAATCCAAACCGTAACTCTGTTCTACGCGTGCTTCATGTCTACGAACTCGTGGGATCGAGATCTATCCAATGGGCCAAAAGTCAAAAACGAACGCCTACTAATTTTATAAGTCAACGTTGGGGTCAAGTCTGATTTAAAGCGAAAATTTAAAATAAATCCAAAACATTTTATTTCTCAATAAATTCCCAAAATAATCATAATGAATTCTCCAATCTTTAAAATACTTTTCAAAATAAAACTTAGAAAATTACATGGTCTTACAAATTTTAAAATGAAACATTTTAAATCTAAATTAAAATTTTAAATAACGTTAAATCAATTTCAGTGAAAACATTAAATAAACTCTCTTAAAACCAAAGTTAAATAAAAATTAAATTTCCAGTGAAACTTGGGTCGGGTCGTTACAGCCTTGGGCCACATTTTGAGCAAAGGCCACAATTTAGAATAAGCCAATTATACATACACTTTAAGAAGCACAAATAAAAAATAAACAATAATGGTCTAAACAGAAAAAAGACATCATTTTTTCAAAAAAGCCCAAGTGGGAAAAAAAAAAAGTAATGGCCCTAAATAGAAAAGAATGCCTCAATTTAGAACAAGTCATTTCTACCTACACTTTCATAAATAAAAGGCCAAATAGGAAAAGGAAAAATAATGGCCCTAAATATAAAGAAGCCCAATTGTCCAATGAAACTTATTTTTCTTCCTTCACAAATAATATTAAGTAGATTACCCATGTTATCTATTAAATAACATATGTTATGCAAACTTGAATATAAAACATTAGAAAACAATTTAGCATCTCAAAAGGCAAGAATAATGATTTTTCAACAAAATTTTCAAGCAAAATTTTATATTTTAATAATAAATTGGGAGGGCTTCTTTCGAGTTTTTTTTTTTCCTTAGGCCTAATTTTCAGTTGGGCCCTGTATTCATGTTTCAAAAGTAGATTTATATGTACCGTTTGATTATGCTGATTTCATATTCTCGATTTGTAACTAGAAGTTGGTTTTATGTTTTTGTGAGGAACAAGAAATTGGCTGGAATACCTTCTAAAAAAAAGTTTGTTAGAATAAATAGGCATAAATACGATATTTACCTTTACAAGGGAGGTTGAAAAAATTCTAAATCCAAGAGTCTCTACATGGGAGGTTGAAAAAATTTGTAAATCCAAGAGTAAAAGATGGATAAATTCAAATTGAAGAGTTCTGAATTTGTTTCCCTTATTTACTTCAAGGTTCAACATGAGCATAAAAATAAAGAATAAACTATCCAGACATAAATCAAAAAGTCAATGGACTTAAATCAATAAAATAATTGACTTAAACTAAATCTAATAAGAACATAAGATTTTCGACCTGGATGCCAGTGACAATTGGAATCAGGATCCTCTCTTAAGCATTTTCTAATCTTTTAATCGATCCTAACCATTTATTAATATCCTATGGCTAATTAAGAGATAAGTTTCTCATTTGAAAAAACCATTTTGAAAACGTCTTAAAGCTGCTAATGCGCCTAGTGGCCAAATTTTTTGGGTTTGGGCCGGGCTCGGGCTTGAATTATAGAAGCCCAATGGGACTTTCGGGCTGGGCCGGGCTTGGGCTTTAATACACAAGCCCAAGGCCAGCCCATCGGGCTTTGGCTTGCGGGCTTGGAGGGCCGGGCCGGGCTAGGCCTGAACAGGCGGCCCAAAATGGGCCGAAAGCTTGTTTAGACACATATATCTCTTAAAAAAAAAGAGGGCTGCTATTTGCACACCCCTAAATTTCTTTTTGCACACCCTTTCTGAAAAAAAAAAAAAAAA
>QANW01011422.1:448812-461077 GCA_003254865.1 Dryas drummondii | reverse complement strand
TTATTAGAGATGAGTTATCCATGCCCAATAAAACGTCTCCAATAGAGAGAAATTCAAAGGTAGCAAAATGGCACATTACCAATTTGTTGTACCAAATATGGTACCGAAAAATGAAAATGAAAATGATACCATATTGAGTCTTGTGGGGCCCACACTTTCATGTGGCTCATGCAATGGAATTTTCTTTTTCAAAATCAATAAATCCCATTTGATTGGATTATTTAAATTTAAAGCTTATTATAAAAAATAGGTTTTTTTAAGGTTCGTTACCAAAAATTAAGTCCCAATGTAGTCCTACGTACTTTAATGAAATTTCGTGAAAAAACATGTTGGGCACAGAACTCAGTGTGCGCAACTTTTTTTTTTTTTCAGTATAGGAGAATTGNAGGTGGGTTAGTTTGTTATTAAGAGTCCAAAAGTGGACTTTATAATCATTATCTATGAAAAGAAGATCCTTGTAATTTATCCTAAAAACATATTTGGTCCATGTGTTTTATATTGTTTTCAATCTTAGACAATTTTAACAAAACTCAAATTTTTAATTTAGGGGTAAATTATCCATTTGTTTTCAAGAACAATTTTGTTGGGTGATTGAAAGGCTATCTTATGGGTTTTCTAAAAATAATTTCAATTTTTATTTTCGTATTTATTTGCTAAAAAGATTGAGACTTACAAAATTTTTAGGGTTTGAACTTTAAGTTTGAAATTTCAGCAAATTTTTGCTTGAAAATCCAATTCAAGATTGCATGCATGATTTTCGATCATTATTAAATACAACTCGCGCCCTTGTTATTTTTTCCTTCAACATGAGCCTTTTACATTGATCCATATAGAAGACTAGCATTTTCAACGACCATAATGATAATATATTTCCACATTACGAATGCACACATGAAATATTGGATTTGAGGCGCCCAAAGATATGGCACTAATGTTGTCACACCATAATCTAGGACAAGTAAGAAATAAATGAAGATCTTTAAATATGGAACGGAACCAAGACAAGGTTGCAGCTGTGTAGGCAAGTTAACAATATATACTCAGCCTCCCTATTGGACCCAGACACACTGCCCTGTTTTTTGGAACTCCATAATATTAAATTGTTCCCATGATAAACAAAAGAACCCCCAATGGATCGACGATCATCAAGGTCGCCAGCATAATCCGCATTAGAATAGGCCTGTAAAGAGAGAGAGCCAAGAGTATAATAAAGCCCATGAGTCAGTGTATGCTTTAAATAACGTAGAATACGCTTTATGGAAATCCAGTGAGTGGTAGTAAGCTGGTGCATATATTGACACACTTGATTAACTGCAAAGGCAATGTCATGCCGAGTGAGTGTCAAATATTGTAGGGTCCCCACCACACTTCTATGGTCAGTAAGATAGCAATGGATCACCATCAAAAAGACTAAGACGCCGGCCACTAACTGTAGGCGTGGTCATGGGCTTGGAGCTAGTCAAGAAGATCGGTGCGCTGCAAAAGATCTGTGATATACTTGGACTGACATAAATGAAGGCCTAAAGGTGTCTAGTAGCCTCAATACCCATAAAATAATGAAAAGGCGCCTAAGATCCTTCATAGAGAAAATGCGACCCATATCCAAAATGAGTTGATGAATCATAGTGGGACTGTTTCCTGCAATAAGTATGTCATCAACCTTAATTAAAAGAAAGATTTTGTCAGCCCATTAACAAATGTAAACAATGAATAATTTGCCAAGGAAGCCTGGAAGCCCAAATGTTCCAAGTGAGTGGAAAAACACTAAAACTGGACCCGTGGTGCATGTTTAAGCCCATACAACGATCAACCAAGTTTATAACACACATTCCAAGAAAAATGTGGATCGAAAAACCCAACAGGTTGTTAATTTCATAAAAACATCCTCTTGAAGATAACCATGCAGAAATGCATTTTGAACATCAAGCTGTCGAATTGGCCAATTAAAATTGACTGCCAGAGCAAGGATAAGATGAATAGTATTGTGATTGACCACCGGATTGAAAGTTTCTCCATAATTCAGGCCTGCTTGCTGATGAAACTCATTAGCCACCAAGCGGGCCTTATAGCGCTTGATAGATCCATCAGACTTCTTTTTAATCCTGCAAACCCATTATTAGGGAAAATGTTGTAGGATGAGTGAGGTGCGACAAGAACCCTTGTGTCGGCTCGTTGAAGAGCATTAAATTCGTCTGCCATAGCCTTTCTCCATTTTTCATCTCTATTAGCATGTCTGAAACATGTAGGCTCCACACAATTATCAGACATAATCACAATATTAGCAAACTTTGAGTTTGGTTTAACAATACCGTCATTTTCCCGAGTGGTCATAAGATGCGTGTGAGAAGGTGGAGGTGCAGAAACCTCATGGTGGGAGACTATGCTGGAACATAAGAAACCGACTAAGTGCGCATAAATGCTAAAAAATAAGGAAAATAGAGTAATAAGACTCTTTTTAATCAACTTTTCCCTACAAAAAATAAGTATAAAGGGTATAAAAACATAGAAATAATGAGCCTATCAGTATGTGCGCGCTTGGAATTTTTGCTTTGAACTGTAGTGACGTCTTTCATCCATGACATGATGAGATTCCTCTTTGGTTGGAACCTCTTCGGTTGGAACCTCTTCTCCATGATACTATGTAATACCTTATTTTCTTCAATGATATATGCTTTGAAGGTATTTCAGTTTTGCTATTTTTATTATTTTTTATATTTTTCATATTTTTAGTATTTTCATTAGTGTTATAAAAAATTAGAATTATATACCTAATTCCAATGATCTTTTAAAAAAGAAGTAAGACCCAATAGTTTTTAAGATGGGCTACTAGCTTTCTTAAAAGCTTTTAGACTTTGTTTCGTAATGTTGTGAAAAGAATTAGCTGTGAAGTATAACTAGCTATAAAACAAAGTAGTTTTGTGTTTGGTAAATTTTGTTTTCAAACATGTTGTGAAGTATAATCAGATGTGAAGCAAAGCAATAGCGTTTGGTAAATTTTCATGTAAAAGTGTTGTGCATTTGTATAATGACTAAAATAGACATATTGTGTTTAAAAGTGCTTTTTACTCATTTGTTTGTGTTTGGTAAAAAATAAAGTGTTTTTTACTTGTTTTTATATTTTTTGTACAAATTTAATCGAACATTCATTTTGCCTAAAAAAAGTCAATAAAGATGTATGCCTATTTTATTTTTTTCCGTATGAATTATCAATAAATATGTTGACAACATAACTATATAATATTATACTGGCAAAAAAAACAAAAACTGCATAATATTATAATTCAATAGTACAAATAAAATACCACAATGTTACTATGAAAATATATATAACTAACCTTGGACATTTTTTTTAATTTAAAAATAAGAAATAAAAATATTGGACATTAAAGGTTTAAACCCACATTAGTCATTGATTTTGTTCATATGGGTAAGAAGTATATATGATATTATATATAAGTATTTGAGTGTGTGCGGAAAAATACTCGATCATAAACAACTACATATTAAAATGTCTAAATGGATGCATGAATTAAACTTGTAGGGACGTTATTTCTCAATGTCTCCATCTCTTGTGCTCCAGAACTAGTGGTAATATAATATTCATTAGCCTCAATCTCTACCTCTTCACTTAGGATGCCATTTGGGTCATCCTCACTTTCATTAAAATGTATATCACATTTGGCATGCCTCTTATGTAGTTATGAAGTGTCATAATTGCAATAACAATTTTAACTTGCTTCATAAATGAATAACTGGGCATGTCCCTTAAAATCTTCCTCCTTGTTTTCCATACTCCAAAAGTACGCCCAATGACACTCCTAAGGGAAGAGTGTGCATGGTTAAATATCTCTCTTGAACCTCTTGGTTGACTACCCCTGTGGAAATTTGGAAAATGATATCGTTCACCCTTATATGGTCTCAAATACCCATTCATTTGTGGATACCCCACATTCATGAAATTATATTACCTATAAAATACAATATATGTTTAATTATATTATCATTTGAAAGTAAAAAATTGAAAGTTCAATATTAAGCACAAATTTAAGTTATTACCATTTGGATGTCTAGGAAAGTTTAAATTAAGTATCATTTTGTAAAATTGATAGAAATACTCTTGTATCATGTGCACATGTCTTCCCAACCTGCACATGCAAATATGAATTGCATGTCAAAATTACATACATCCATTATGTTTGAGTCAATATCTCTTTCTTGCCAATGTATGGTACTTGATCTTGAGGAGGTATTGAGGCATGAACATGTACGTCATCAATAGCACCAATACAATCCTACAAATAATGTAAAGATAAACTTCTCAATACATATAACCTAATTAATAAGAAAAATCATAAAGTATTAGATCTAATTATTACCTTAAAATGAGACATATATGTAGAATCTCTCAATATATATTTCTTTTGAGGTACCGTTAAACACTCAAGATCCAAAGTTTTTATGATATCTATTGCCATAAGATATACACTATCAAGTAAGATACTAAAATATATACTCACGGTCCCACCAGAATGTTGAAAGCATTCTTGGATTAACCTATTTCCTACATCATGTCCTAGAATGTACGTGCAAATAGAGGACAAAGCAATACTTTTACAAAAAATAATAACTAGTGTAGCGGTGGGAGGTGTCTCTTTCAACTTACTATAACAGTCACAACTAGATTGGGAGCCAATCATAGTTAAGTTGTGATTGGATTATCATTTTTTTTTTTAAATTGTACTACAATGTAGTATAAATAAAGGTCAAAGAAGTACCCTTACACAAAATAATAATTAGTTTAGTGGTGGGAGGTGTCCAATTCATGCCAAGTTTTTTTGTGAGGTTGTTCGATGTCGGCTGGACGGAGGTGGCCTGTGGTCGGTCGGATGACTGGTTTCGGTGGTCGGTCGGACATCGGTTGATGGTGGTCGGCCGGATGGCGATTGTAGGTGGTTGGTAGGACGACAGTGAAGGTAGGTGGTTGGGTATTTTTTTTTATTTTTTATTGTGGTGACATGTGATGTAATATTTGTGAAATTTAGTACTCTTTATTTTATTATTTTATTTGATTTTTCAATTAATACATAATCTAAAATGATATTCAATTTTGATATCTAAACTAAAAAATTATTAAAATTTGGTATTTAAAATCAATGAACCTTTAATATACTTTATGACTTAAGTATTTTAATACCTCAAACTGGGTAACCAAGGAAAAGTCAACCCAAACTTAGCTTCTACAAATCTGAAATATATCAACAAAAAATGCCATAGAAAAATCAATCCATAAATGTTGAAGGTCAAAAGACTAAAATTAATATTTGATATATATAAGACGAGGGTTTATTACAATTCCAATCTTATGCAAAGATGAAAATGTAAAAGCCCCTAAAATAATTTAAGCCCAAAGAGTCTTAATTAAATATGTTTTTATTCTTAATTTAGTAATATTCTAAAATATATTAATGTGATACAGAATTTTGGTGCGTCTCACGCACAAGAAGTGAAGAAACAATTAATAGTAGTGCATGTCTAGACTTGTCTGTCAAAGATCCAGCTGAAAGGTGTAGTTGGTGCATGTTTGGCCCTTGCTTTAGCTTTTTCGTCTAGCCTTCTAAGTCTTGGGGCTAACCCACAAATATATTCCTGAGCCTTTTGCCCCTCAGCCGAGAGTCCAGTTAGGCTCTCCACCTTCCACCTCCCCACCAAGAACTCCAATATATCCACATAGTCACCGACGGTATAGACGCTGAGACGCTGGGCCACAACCGAGAAGAGCTCGAAAAGGTTGTCATCTCGGTCGTCGTACATCAAGTGGGCCGGCATAGTGATTTTCTTCCTCATCATGTCCGCAAAAGAAATGATGGTATAATCAGGATCTAAGTCGAAGAGCTTTTCCACAATCTTAGTGTAGGCAGCCTCATGGCGCTTCTCATCTGAGGCTATTGTGCCACATATTTGAGCCAACTTCAAGTCCCCATGCTCCCTGGCAAGCCTCGCAGTGTTTCCATGAGAGATAGCAGTGGCCCTTTCCTGAAATGAAGTGTAAATGAAAATGTTGTAGGGACTATTCTCTCCACCGGGATCCTACAACAAAAGACACAATTATGAATGGATTTGAACACAATTAAAAACTTTATCAATTAACTCTAAGCTAGCTAAGCAACTCACCATTCCAAAGCTGATCAAATACTGAATGGTCTTCTCAATTTGGCGCATGTCCACTCGTCCAGAGAGATAGAGATACTTATTGAGAAGGTCACCATGCCTGTTTTCTTCAGCAGTCCAAGCCCTGTTCCAAATTGCCCAAGAAGTAGAGCTTGCACCCGTTTCATCTCTCACTCCATCCAACGTATTAAGCATTGTTTGATAAGTTGGAAGGGCTTCTTCAGTGATCATATCACCAACCAAAACGACGTAGTAATCATCTGGAATCTCTTTTGCTCTCTCCCTCAGTTCCTCGACCTGCTCATGAAATCCATCAGAGGCAGCGTCTGGAAGAAAATCTTGAGGCTGCCAACTATTTTCAACAGGCTTCAAGTGGACTAAGAGGTTCTTCGCCGCCCAATCATCCAACGATTTGAAGATCTCAATCTTTTCATGTGGCATGGTATGAGTTTTTTGAAAACACAACTCCCGACGAGGCAAAAAAGCCTTTTTCCCATTCACAAGCTCTCTACATTATTGAAACAACACCAATTTTAAAAGAGCAACATGCAGCAAAGGAAAGCAAAGAAAAACAGCACAGTAATTAATTATATGAGAAACTTTATTAATTAGAAAGATACTACAAAACCAAATTATATGGAAGAATTAATGAAGTCTCACTTGGAGGGTGAGTGGAGAGTAGAGGCCATGAAGAACTTGGAAGATCTGAGGCTGGTCATTATTTTGTACCAGATAGAGCAAATCAACAAAGAATTGGAAATTTCAACACTTACGAGATTGAGAGTGAGAGGTGAAGTACTGAATTAAAAATGCAGTGGCAATATATTTATAACAGATTTTTGGGATGAGGAAGCATTTAACGTCAATGTGATATACATGTACTAGCAGATTGACCTTTTGATTAATAGCAGATTGTACTAGCAGATCGACACGAGATTGATTAATATGTTCAAAGACCGGGAATATACCCATGTCATAGCATATATATATATATATATTAATCAATATGTGTCTTAGGGATGCCTCACGGCTAATATTGATTGATATGAGCTTGTTTCATGCCATTATAGCTGGAAAGTCGTTAAACCCATATTGTAACACACACACATATATATATATATATATACTCACAGACCCATGTCGTAACATATATATATATATATACCCATATTGATTAATATGGGTGGGTATATATACTCACACACATATTGATTAATATGTTCACAGACCGTGAACATACCCATGTCATAGCATGTATATATATATATATATATCAACATGTGTTCATGCTCAAAAATGGTAAAGCAGTCAACGTCGAGTCGAACCGCGTAGGCCCGTTGACCCACCACTGAGTGGATGACACGTCGAAGTGGGGCAGGAACGAGTAGCTGGGTCCGACTGGTGAGTAATGAGAGAGAATGATATCCAAAGCACCCTGCGCAAGTACACAAAAGTGAGCGGGAAGGACACCGGTGTGGTGCCGGCCAAAGCTCCTCCGACGCTCAAGTCAGTGTTCAGAGAGATCTGAGAGCAGAGTGAGTGAATAGTATAATAATGATTGAATCGTCCTTTTTGTGACAAGAAGGTACCTTTTTATAGTACATTTGAAAGAGTGTCAACCAATCCGGTGATGACACGTGTCCCTTGTGATGACTTGCACTGTAGGAGCGCCACGTGTCACCGGTCTCGAGGATCTGAGTGAGTTGACACGGGTCGGGGGCCCGGGAGGCTTGAGCTTGGGAGGCCGGAGCCTAAGAGGCTGGGGCCCAGGGGGCCGGAGTCTATGAGGCTGGAGCCTAGGAGGTCGTGGCCTAGGAGGCCGGAGCCTAGTAGGTCAGGGGCTAGGAGCCCAGGAAGGGCTTAGTCTTTTGGGCCTAGGAAGTCGATGCCTGGGAGGGGCTTAGCTTTTGGGCCTAGACCCAAATAACATGTTGTTAAGCCTTGTGTGACTTGTCGTTATGCCCAGATGATTTATCATACGAACAACATGGGTTTGTTATATATATATAAAATTGTTCCTCTACCTATAAATTTTATTTCCAATTCTTCGTAGACCCATGTTTCAATTCACCCAGAGAAAATTCATAAATTAACCATCAAATCATATTATAAATCAGAGAGAAAGAACACATGAGTATTTGTAGTGAAATAAAATTAACATACATGAGAAAGGAAACAAACCAGCAAATCTCTTCAGTATAGCACCATGGTGACTGATCTGGTTGGGTTTTTGTCGTTCTACTTCTATTTTTGTAGGGACTGGGCTGCTTTGAGGTGTAGAGAAGCACCTATGTACCTACGTTTGTTTTTTGGATGGGACGGAAAGGAAGTCCCGCTTGTTTTTATGAATAATTTTGTTTTTTTAGAATTTCCAAATTTATTCCCACTTGGAAAAGAGAATTCTTGCTTGCATAAGAATTGTAAAATGACGCCTATTTTGTTGGAATTTAAACTCAGGATTTTAGCTCAGTAAATTCCACAAATATTTCTCTCGTAATTTGTGAATTTCCCTATAATTTGGCCAAACACAGAACTTTCAATTTTCCACACGTGAAATACTGACTTTTTTTTTAAATCCCAAGTTTTTTTTTTTCTGCATCCAAACACATTATAAAGGTGTATACTTGTGTCACAATTTATGTATATAACTGTGACACGGCAAATTGTAACTGTATGATTAGTGTCAATGATTGGACAATAAGCAAAAAAAAAATTAATTTAAAAATCTGTTAGCTATTTAATTGTTATTAATTCATAGCCCTCCTAAATAACTAGTTTGATTATCCCCAGCCTTGTTTGTCATATTTTCCCCCAGGACATCTTTTTTTCTCTAATTTTTCCTGTCTTTTTTTCACCCCTACAATTTTGTTCAGTTTCCTTTTTTCCTTTGATACTGATCGAACAATTATAATTCAATCGTAATATTACAGTTACGGTCACAATTTGTGACACAGTTACTTCTCTAAAGTTGTATTTTTTATTTATTAATTTTAGAATAACAAATTTTGTTTGAAAAAGGATGACATTAGAACAAGGAATAAAATTTCGGATTTCGAGGAAATTTTGATGGAAATTTCGACGGAAATTTCGAAGATTTTTAAATTTCGACAAAAATTAAATGGAAACGACGGAAATTGCTATCAAAATACGTAAATTTTGAATGAAACTTTACCATATGTTTATTTAACATATTATCTACTACATTGATAAAAAACATTGAAGAAATCAAATTATATAGTAAGTTTCATGTGATATAAGATGAATATAATGCGCGTTGGAGACAAATACTGTTAAAAAAATAGCTTGCTAATTAATAATTACATAAATTTGATTGAACAAACACCTTAGAGCTTGTGTAATTTATTTTTCAGTTTTTCATAAATGAAAAGAACTTTTCAGAGCTTTGGATTGTTGTTATTTGTGTTTGTTTGAAGTTGTTCCATTATTACTTTCATTGGAAATTTCAAGGACGAAATTCTTTGAAGGGGGATAGATTGTGAGACCCCTTTGAAGGGGGGTGGTGACAGGACCGCCCCCGGATTTCCACCCTGAAACCCAAAGAGGGTCCTGCGGGATCCAAAAATCAGGGAAAATCCTACCGAAAATTCGGCAGAACCTCCCCTGAAAATGGACTATCCCTAATTTTATAACCTGTTAAAACACACTTCTAAATTTTCAACTTCCCTACCACAACCAATTTGGGTCTCCGACCCAACAATAAATTTACAATTTTATAAGGTTACATCCAAATATCAGAGCCAAACTACAAGATAAGGTCTTCAGGAAATCCTACACTATACAATAAGAAGATAAAGCCCGCCTCGACGAGAAAATTGTGACTAGTTGTCGCTTCCACCTGGGAGAACCATTAAAACACAAAGAAAATGACTCACGGTGAGAAATACTCAGTGAGTGGATGAACAAGTCAAATGATAATAAGGTTAATAAGGTAAAACATTATATTAATATTCTCAATTGCACAAACACAATAGATCTCCCCCATTTTTTAAAATATGCTTGAACTGACAAAGAGAATGACTAAAAATATTTTATCTAATAAAGTTTTTAGAATTATCGTTGGCCATATAAGTACCCATTCGACGGGCTCCACCTGGTACCGTTACAAAACCGTCGCACCAAGTGGATCGTCTACATAACCTTCCACCCGCACCGTCGTAACGCCGTCATGCGAGTGGATTTACGGTGTCCCTTGTACCGTCGCAACGCCGTCATACAAGTGGACTTACGGTGGCCCTTGTACCGTCGAATCGCCGTCATACAATAGGCCAAAATGTCATACGTGCTCTTAAATTGCCCTTCCACCCACACCGTCGCAACGCCGTCATGCGAGTGGATTTAGGGTGTCCCTTGTACCGTCGAATCGCCGTCATACAAGTGGACTTATAGTGGCTCGTGTACCGTCGAATCGCCGTCGTACAACAAGCCAAAGTGTCGTACGTGCACTTAGATTGCCCTTCCACCCACACCGTCGCAACGCCGTCATGCGAGTGGATTTAGGGTGTCCCTTGTACCGTCGAATCGCCGTCATACAAGTGGACTTATAGTGGCTCGTGTACCGTCGAATCGCCGTCGTACAACAAGCCAAAGTGTCGTACGTGCACGTAGACTACCCCCAAAGGGCGAGGCATCCCGGCACACGGCCCAAAGCCTATGTGTGTGCCGTGATGGGTCCCAAAGACCTACTTAATAACCGATGGGTACTTAGACGGCATTTAAATAATTTGTTTAAACATTTGATAACCCTTAGATCAAAATGACAAATAATTCAATCCATCTAAAATTTATTAATGCAAAACAGACTTTACTCAATTCATTATTTCATTATTTAACTCAAAATTTCAAAAGTAATATAAAAACCATAAAACCCATAAATTTTGCAAGCAAAAGAAAATCCACTCACTATATTGGAGCCTAGTGTCGGCCTCCGGATGAATCACCCCTAGTCTCGGGAGCGTCGCCTAAAACAACCAAGCATACAAAACATAACTTAGACTTGGTATAGAACGTAGATTAAAGTGTGGAATTGAATCTAAGTGTTCTTCTCTTGACTTCTTGGTCTCGTTTTAATTCACCCATCATACAACGCCTCCTACAACTTGGAAACATCTAAAATATTCCTCTATATACTTCCATAACCCAATCTAATCCTACCAAGTTAAGCAAATTTTTCCTCTATTCCCATTTTCTCAAATTTGCAAACATTTCCTTACTTATTTCACTTATAACAGAAACTAGGGATCCTAAGGATTTAAAATTGTCCTCAATGCATTTAGAAACACCTCATTTGCCAATTCTTCAATTCTCTATATTTCCTTGAAATTTTCTCAAAGTTTATGATCATAATCCTAAATTTAAGATTCCTAGAGTGAAAATCATCTCAAACCCATCAAGAACACTCCTCCAACTTCGAATTTCTTAGGAAACCCGAAATGACATCAAACCCCAAATTCCAATCTTCCACAAAATTCAAATTAAATCTGTTAATTCATAAGGAAAATGAAAAACCCATAATAGGATAAGAAAACCCACCGAAATCCGGGATGTTTAGAGGTCGTAGATGGTCGAAATCTGGCGAGACAGGGAGGTTTCTGGCGTCGTTACTGTGCGTGTGGGATTGGCTTCCTCTAGCCTTGTTCTTGCGCGTGTGGGGCCTGGGCTGCAAGGGGGAGGCTCCTAGGGGCTCATCGGTGGCCTGGGCTTGTCGAGTGGTGGCCTGATTTGGCCGGACTAGTGCGCACAGGGAGTGGGTTGCGAGTTGGTATGTTGTGCCCCTCGTCGATGTGGTGGCTGGCTGGCGAAGGGGGCTGGTCTGGGGTTGGCGCCGACGAGAACAGCTCGGGGATGGTCTTGGGTCATCGGGGAAGTGGCCGGAGGGCTGGGTTGGGTGGAGCTGAGTGTGTGCAGGGGTTGTTGCGGGTGGAAAAGAAAACCGAGAGTAATGAGTGCCGGGAGAGAGAGAAGGAGAGTAAAGAGAGATAGAGAGAAAGAAAGAGAAATAGGGGGGTGTGCTGAGTAATTTTTGGTGGGGTTTCTAGAAAAATCTGATCTTAATACTCAAAGATTCTATTTCTTTTGG
>QANW01011422.1:425970-448676 GCA_003254865.1 Dryas drummondii | reverse complement strand
AAAAAAAATGAAACTTGGGTCGGGTCATTACAATCTTCCCCCGTTAGAAAAATTTCGTCCTCGAAATTTACCTGTTAAGGAAACAAATGTGGATACTGAGCCCTCATCTGATCCTCGGGTTCCCATGTCGCCTCTTCAACCGTGTGATTTCTCCATAAGACTTTGACCAAAGGAATAATTTTTGTGCGAAGTACTTGATCTCTGCGATCCAGAATCTCCACAGGTTTCTCCTCGTAAGATAAATCTTCTCGTAATTCGACAGGTTGATTTTCTAATGTGTGGGAAGGGTCGGGTCTATATTTACGCAACATCGATACATGGAACACATCATGAATCCGCGATAACTCCATAGGTAGCGAATCTATAAGCNGCGCCAATCTATAAGCGACTTGACCAATTCGTTCAGTGATCTCATATGGTCCAATAAATCGAGGACTTAACTTTCCACGCTTCCCAAAACGTACCACTCCTTTCCATGGCGATAATTTCAAAAAGACTTTATCTCCGACTTCAAACTCTAAGTCTTTTCTACGATTGTCTGCATAGCTCTTTTGCCGATCTTGTGCCGCCTTCAGTCTGTTCTTTATAATTTGAATCTTGTCGGTGGTCATTTGAATGTACTCGGGCCCCACTAACTTCCTTTCACCAACCTCATTCCAACAAATTGGTGTTCTACATTGTCGACCATATAACGCTTCATAAGGAGCCATACCAATACTTGAATGGTAACTATTATTATAGGCAAACTCCATTAATGATAAATGAGTATCCCAGTTGCCTTTGAATTGTAGAGTACAAGTCCTCAACATATCTTCTAGAGTCTGTATAGTCCTTTCTGACTGCCCATCAGTTTGTGGATGGAATGCGGTGCTAAACTTTAACTTAGTACCCATTGCTCGTTGTAGGCTTTCCCAGAATCTAGAAGTAAATCTCGAATCTCTATCTGACACAATGGATACTGGTGCACCATGCAAGCTTACTATTTCATCCACGAAGAGTTTCGCCAGCTTATCCAATGTATAATTCTCACGGATGGGCAAAAAGTGAGCTGACTTTGTGAGTCTATCCACCACGACCCAAATTCCATCATGTCCGCTTTGTGTTCGAGGGAGCTTGAACAAGAAATCCATAGTTATGTGCTCCCACTTCCATTCAGGAATAGGAAGTGGTTGCATAAGTCCTGAAGGCTTCTGCCGCTCTGCTTTAACCTGTTGACAAATCAAACATCTTGCCACAAATTCTGCTATATCTCTTTTCATGCCTGGCCACCAATGATGTTCTCGCAAAGTGCGATACATTTTGGTGCTCCCTGGGTGCATTGCATAGGCTGAACTATGCGCTTCCTCCAGAATTTCTTTTCGAAGAGCTTCATTTGCTGGAACACACAATCTAGTGCCCATTACCAGGGCTCCGTCGTCCCTTACTGAGTAATCTGTTCTCAATCCTTTCTCAACTTCGTTTTTGAGTTTCATCAACAAGGAATCCTGTAGTTGGGCTTCACGAACTTTATCGATTAAGGTTGGTCTAACTCGGAAGCTAGCCAACAATGCTCCTATTTCACTTATCGTTAAATTGGCTCCTGTTGCCCTCAATTCGACTAGCAAGGGTAGGTGCACCGTTCTTAAGTATGCTAATGATCCGGATGTTTTTCTACTCAATGCATCTGCCACTACATTGGCCTTCCCAGGGTGATATTCAATAGTGCAATCATAGTCCTTTATTAATTCCAACCATCTCCTCTGTCTCAAATTCAATTCCTTTTGAGTGAATAGATACTTGAGGCTCTTGTGATCGGTGAATATCTGACAAGACGCTCCATATAGGTAATGTCTCCAAATTTTTAAGGCAAAGACGATAGCTGCAAGTTCTAGATCATGAGTTGGGTAATTCAACTCATGTTTCTTGAGTTGTCTAGAAGCATAAGCAACCACCTTATCATTCTGCATCAATACACAACCTAGACCCTGTCTTGAAGCATCACTATAAATCACGAACCCACTATCACCATCGGGTAATGTCAACACCGGGGCAGAAGTTAATCTATCCTTCAGTACTTGGAAACTTTTCTCACATTCACCAGACCATTCATACTTGACTCCTTTTCTGGTTAGACGAGTAAGTGGCGCTGATAATTTGGAGAAGCCTTCCACGAACCGGCGATAATATCCTGCTAAGCCCAGAAAACTCCTCACTTCTGACACACTAGTAGGCCGCTCCCAATTCTTTACTGCCTCTACCTTTTGTGGATCTACCATGATACCTTCGGCTGAAATTACATGCCCCAAAAATCCCACTCTATCTAGCCAAAATTGGCATTTACAGAACTTAGCGTATAGCCGGTTCTCTCTCAAGATTTTTAACACTGTTCTTAAATGTTCCTCATGATCTTTGTCGCTCCTTGAATACACCAATATGTCATCAATGAATACCACCACAAACCGATCCAAATAAGCGTGGAAAACTCGATTCATAAGATCCATAAAAACTGCTGGAGCATTTGTTAATCCAAAAGGCATCACTAAGAACTCATAATGACCATATCGAGTTCTGAAAGCAGTCTTGGGTATATCAGCTTCCTTAATCCTCAGCTGATGATACCCTGACCTCAAATCAATCTTGGAAAACACCTTCGCGCCCTGCAATTGATCAAATAAATCATCGATACGAGGCAGAGGATACCGATTCCGCACAGTAACCTTATTAAGTTGCCTATAATCGATACACAATCTCATCGTCCCATCTTTCTTCTTCACGAACAAGACCGGTGCACCCCAAGGAGAAACACTTGGTCGGATAAATCCTTTCTCCACTAATTCTTGTAACTGAATTTTCAACTCCTTCAACTCAGCTGGGGCCATTCTATAAGGTGCCTGAGATATAGGTGCTGCTCCCGGAATTAAATCAATGGCAAAACCTATCTCTCTTTCCGGAGGTAAACCAGGAAGATCTTCGGGAAATACGTCCGGAAAATCGCGCACTACAGGTAATTCCTCTAGTTTCTTCTCACTAGCCCGGGTATCAATTATGTGAGCCAAGTACCCCGTACAACCTTTACGAAGCAACCGTCTAGCTGATAATGCCGAAATCATACAAGATGGAAAAACTTTACGCTCCCCATAAAATACTACCTCGGTTTGTTCTGGTCGATTAAAAGTTACTTTCTTATGGAAACAATCGATGGAAGCATGATGGGTAGCCAGCCAATCCATACCCAAGATGACATCCACATCAAAAATATCTAATGGAATTAAATCGGCCTTAAAGTCTTGATTATCAATCCTTATCGGACAATCTCTAAGGACTTCACGAGCCATAAGTGAAGTTCCAGCGGGTGTAGCTATGATTAACTCATAATCTAATGGTGTAGGCATTCGATCAGCACACAAAATTAGTCTACGTGATATAATTGAGTGTGTGGCCCCAGGGTCTATTAAAACACGAGCATTTTGTCCATAAATAAGTAACGTACCCATTATGACGTCTGGTGATGCTTGAGCTTCCTGTTGGGTCATAGCAAACACTCTGCCTTGAGCTCTGGGACGTCCTCTTTGGCCTCTTTGCTGTCCTCCAGCTCTACTAGTATGACTGGACTGAGTCCCACTACCGGATGCACTACCTCCAGTCTGAACAGCTCCTTGGCCCTGTCTTTGAGTCCCTGAAGTCTGTCCCGATCCAAAAGTAGATCCCGAAGTCCCACTATCTCCATGATAGAGTAGTGGACAATCTTTCCTGAAATGTCCCTGCTGGCCACAATGGAAGCAACCGCTAATTCTCCTTAAACAAACTCCATCATGGCGCCTTCCACATGTGTTACATGGTGGTTGGCTAGGTTCTTGGGGTCGACTTCCTTGCGACCCACTCACCGGTACAGTGCTCCGTGCTGAACTGCCCACAGACTGATGGCTGAAGCTACGACTCTGTCCTGATCCTCTACTGCCACCAGAACCACCTCTGTAACCTCTGAATCCACCACTACCGGATGAACCAGAGCTGAAACTTCCCCTTTTTGCTGGTCCCTGACTCGGTCCGCCAGACACAACACTCTGAGGGTGATGGCGTCTCGTACCACCCCGGTTCCGCTCTGTGAGAGACCTCTCCACCTTCATAGCGGCCTCTTTCAAGTTGGGGTAGCTAGTATGGACGGCTGCAGCAACTACTGTACGAATCTCCTCCCGTAAGCCATCCTCAAAGCGAGAGCACTTGTCTCTCTCATCAGCCACAAGTTGAGGACAAAATCGGGACAACTCAGTAAACCTCCTCTCATACTCTGCTACCGTCATAGTTCCTTGCCTCAGCCTCTGAAATTCTGCTCTCTTTTCATCACAATAGACCCGAGGATAATACTGCTCGTAAAAAGCTCTCCTAAATCGATCCCACGTACATTCCTCGGCAGCGAGTCCCACCTTTTCGGACTCCCACCAATGATACGCATCGCCTTCTAGTAAAAAAAGGAGCTAGAACCATCTTCTGATCCTCTGGGCATCTCATAACGTCAAAGATTCTCTCCAACCTCACGATCCAGTCATTGGCAACGCTAGGGTCAGTAGTGCCCCTAAAATCAGTGGCCCCAAGCTTACGAGCTCGTTCAATACTATAATCTCCTTCAGCTGGGCCACGAGTGCGCACGGCATTTGTCATCGCCTCAACTAAACGGTCTACGGTCTGCTCTAATCCAGGTACAGCCTCATCTGCATCATGAGCTACTCTATGGTGGTTCCCCCGGGGATGGCGACGTCGAGGAGGCATAGTACCTATATAAAAATCAAAATTTTATCAATTTACAGAAAGAACACTGGTTCAACAATATGAATCCTAGGCTCTGATACCAAATTGACAGGACCGCC
This sequence comes from Dryas drummondii, assembly GCA_003254865.1. Classification (NCBI taxonomy): domain Eukaryota; kingdom Viridiplantae; phylum Streptophyta; class Magnoliopsida; order Rosales; family Rosaceae; genus Dryas; species Dryas drummondii. The sequence continues at coordinate 443,832 of QANW01011422.1, read as the reverse complement.
CCCGGATTTCCACCCTGAAACCCAAAGAGGGTCCTGCGGGATCCAAAAATCAGGGAAAATCCTACCGAAAATTCGGCAGAACCTCCCCTGAAAATGGACTATCCCTAATTTTATAACCTGTTAAAACACACTTCTAAATTTTCAACTTCCCTACCACAACCAATTTGGGTCTCCGACCCAACAATAAATTTACAATTTTATAAGGTTACATCCAAATATCAGAGCCAAACTACAAGATAAGGTCTTCAGGAAATCCTACACTATACAATAAGAAGATAAAGCCCGCCTCGACGAGAAAATTGTGACTAGTTGTCGCTTCCACCTGGGAGAACCATTAAAACACAAAGAAAATGAGTCACGGTGAGAAATACTCAGTGAGTGGATGAACAAGTCAAATGATAACAAGGTTAATAAGGTAAAACATTTTATTAATATTCTCAATTGCACAAACACAATAGATCTCCCCCATTTTTTAAAATATGCTTGAACTGACAAAGAGAATGACTAAAAATATTTTATCTAATAAAGTTTTTAGAATTATCGTTGGCCATATAAGTACCCATTCGACGGGCTCCACCTGGTACCGTTACAAAACCGTCGCACCAAGTGGATCGTCTACATAACCTTCCACCCGCACCGTCGTAACGCCGTCATGCGAGTGGATTTACGATGTCCCTTGTACCGTCGCAACGCCGTCATACAAGTGGACTTACGATGGCCCTTGTACCGTCGAATCGCCGTCGTACAATAGGCCAAAATGTCATACGTGCTCTTAGATTGCCCTTCCACCCACACCGTCGCAACGCCGTCATGCGAGTGGATTTAGGGTGTCCCTTGTACCGTCGAATCGCCGTCATACAAGTGGACTTATAGTGGCTCGTGTACCGTCGAATCGCCGTCGTACAACAAGCCAAAGTGTCATACGTGCACTTAGATTGCCCTTCCACCCACACCGTCGCAACGCCGTCATGCGAGTGGATTTAGGGTGTCCCTTGTACCGTCGAATCGCCGTCATACAAGTGGACTTATAGTGGCTCGTGTACCGTCGAATCGCCGTCGTACAACAAGCCAAAGTGTCGTACGTGCACTTAGATTGCCCTTCCACCCACACCGTCGCAACGCCGTCATGCGAGTGGATTTAGGGTGTCCCTTGTACCGTCGAATCGCCGTCATACAAGTGGACTTATAGTGGCTCGTGTACCGTCGAATCGCCGTCGTACAACAAGCCAAAGTGTCGTACGTGCACTTAGATTGCCCTTCCACCCACACCGTCGCAACGCCGTCATGCGAGTGGATTTAGGGTGTCCCTTGTACCGTCGAATCGCCGTCATACAAGTGGACTTATAGTGGCTCGTGTACCGTCGAATCGCCGTCGTACAACAAGCCAAAGTGTCGTACGTGCACTTAGATTGCCCTTCCACCCACACCGTCGCAACGCCGTCATGCGAGTGGATTTAGGGTGTCCCTTGTACCGTCGAATCGCCGTCGTACAACAAGCCAAAGTGCCGTACGTGCACGTAGACTACCCCCAAAGGGCGAGGCATCCCGGCACACGGCCCAAAGCCTATGTGTGTGCCGTGATGGGTCCCAAAGACCTACTTAATAACCGATGGGTACTTAGACGGCATTTAAATAATTTGTTTAAACATTTGATAACCCTTAGATCAAAATGACAAATAATTCAATCCATCTAAAATTTATTAATGCAAAACAGACTTTACTCAATTCATTATTTCATTATTTAACTCAAAATTTCAAAAGTAATATAAAAACCATAAAACCCATAAATTTTGCAAGCAAAAGAAAATCCACTCACTATATTGGAGCCTAGTGTCGGCCTCCGGATGAATCACCCCTAGTCTCGGGAGCGTCGCCTAAAACAACCAAGCATACAAAACATAAATTAGACTTGGTATAGAACGTAGATTAAAGTGTGGAATTGAATCTAAGTGTTCTTCTCTTGACTTCTTGGTCTCGTTTTAATTCACCCATCATACAACGCCTCCTACAACTTGGAAACATCTAAAATATTCCTCTATATACTTCCATAACCCAATCTAATCCTACCAAGTTAAGCAAATTTTTCCTCTATTCCCATTTTCTCAAATTTGCAAACATTTCCTTACTTATTTCACTTATAACAGAAACTAGGGATCCTAAGGATTTAAAATTGTCCTCAATGCATTTAGAAACACCTCATTTGCCAATTCTTCAATTCTCTATATTTCCTTGAAATTTTCTCAAAGTTTATGATCATAATCCTAAATTTAAGATTCCTAGAGTGAAAATCATCTCAAACCCATCAAGAACACTCCTCCAACTTCGAATTTCTTAGGAAACCCGAAATGACATCAAACCCCAAATTCCAATCTTCCACAAAATTCAAATTAAATCTGTTAATTCATAAGGAAAATGAAAAACCCATAATAGGATAAGAAAACCCACCGAAATCCGGGATGTTTAGAGGTCGGAGATGGTCGAAATCTGGCGAGACAGGGAGGTTTCTGGCGTCGTTACTTGCGTGTGGGNGGCTGCAAGGGGGAGGCTCCTAGGGGCTTATCGGTGGCCTGGGCTTGTCGAGTGGTGGCCTGATTTGGCCGGACTAGTGCGCACAGGGAGTGGGTTGCGAGCTGGTATGTTGTGCCCCTCGTCGATGTGGTGGCTGGCTGGCGAAGGGGGCTGGTCTGGGGTTGGCGCCGACGAGAACAGCTCGGGGATGGTCTTGGGTCATCGGGGAAGTGGCCGGAGGGCTGGGTTGGGTGGAGCTGAGTGTGTGCAGGGGTTGTTGCGGGTGGAAAAGAAAACCGAGAGTAATGAGTGCCGGGAGAGAGAGAAGGAGAGTGAAGAGAGATAGAGAGAGAGAAAGAGAAATAGGGGGGTGTTCTGAGTAATTTTTGGTGGGGTTTCTAGAAAAATCTGATCTTAATACTCAAAGATTCTAGAACTTTCTTGTGGAAGGACAAAATTGCCCCTATGATGTTACGCTCCACTCTCTCTCTCAAACCGTGACCCAAATTTAAAGTCCGTCTTCGGAAAAACGTTATGAACTACTTCATTACCCCCGTCTATTGAAATTAACTTAATCTTATAAAAAAAATGAAACTTGGGTCGGGTCATTACAGGTGGATTGTGAGACCATATATTTTTTCAAGTTTTATTTTAAAAAATATTTTAAAAATTTGTTTGAGAAATAAAATATTTTAGGTTAATTTTATAATTTTTATTTTAAATTAGTTTGACCCGTTCTTTGACTTTTTGAACTATTGTGCTTTTGACTTCGATCTGTGGTTTGTTGGAAAGGTCTCGAACACACGAATATGTGAGCGCAAACTATGCATCAATCGGAGCTACGATTTAAAAGATATGAGCATTTGAAATAATAGACATTTTTGTAAATTTATAAACATAAATTTTAAAAATCCAAAATCAATCTCCACACTTCCACAATATCAATTCACGCAACCCAATGGTCAATACCACTACCCAGTACTGATGGCCTATCTCTTTGACTTTTTTTTTCTTTCTCCTTCTTTCTTTGTTTTTTTCTTTCTCCTTTTTCTTTCTTGTTTTTTCTTCTTCCTTTCTCTTTCGGTCTTTCCTTCCTGTTCCTCACCTTTTCCTTCCCCTGGTAGAGACCATTCTTCCCTCTCATTTTTCTCTCCCAAGTACCAACCCGCGCATAAATCTCTTCCTCCTTCTCCTTCTCCTCTCCTTCTCTTCCTCTTCTCCTCTCTGATTTCTTCCTCCTTTCCTCCCCGATTTCTTCTCCCCTCTTGGGCCGCCGAGATCTAGCCGGGATCTCTCTCTCTTGGGCCGCCGAGATCTGGCCGGAGTTGGCTGGGATCTCCCTCTCTTGCAAAGAGTGAAGACAGAGAAGGAATTGTTGGAGAAGACAAAGCGAAATTTTGAAAATTTCGCTGAAATTTCCGAAATTTTGAAAATTTCGGCGAAATATTGACGAAATGTTGACGAATATGTGCTAAAATTTCCATACCCCTGAAAAACGAAATTTCGTCAAAATTTCGAAATTTAACTCCTTGCATTAGAATAACATTCTTGTCATATATGTAAAAGCATTTAATTGAATTCCAGTTGGACTTCTTTGTAGAAGAATCGTGGCAGAAAATTATTGGGAACTCCCAAATGGGAGTAAAATTCTTTCATAACCCCTATGTAGTCTGTAGACAATGACAGTTCTATTTTTAAAAGAGATAATTAGGCTTAGGTTCTTTATAAAAACAGTTTTTAGATTGAGACCGGGGGTGTTTTAAAATTTATAAGAAAATCATTTTAATTTATAATAATTTAGAAGAAAATCCTTTTAATTTATAAGAAAATCCTTTTAATTTATAATAAAGTCATTCCCCAATTTGAAGGGTATTTCCTCTTCTAGGGTGTAGAGTGGGCTTTGTAGAGGCTGCATGTTCCGCCCAAAATGTCAGAGTTAAAACCTAATATAAAGCCGTAAAAAAAGAAAAATAAAATGACTTAATTAAAAACCCTAAATCACTACCGGTCTTAGTCTAAGAAAGACTCAAAAAATGGACTGAACTCTAAATCTCCCTTTTAAAAATTTGTAGGCAATTTGGGGCCCATGTAGTGCGCTGGCTACTACACAAAATCTTTGTTACTTTGTATGAAGGTAATACAAATATACAATACATTCAAGAATGAAAGTAGGGCAGCCAAATGTCACGGCCCACTATCTCAAGTTCGAGGCCCACTTGCGTAGGGCCCAACCCATTGTACTTGTTTAATTCTGGAACCTTCTAGACGTGTGAATGTCTAGATTCGTTGTATGGGGGTAGGTAGAATATTTTTCCTTATTGTACTCTGGGCCATTAGATCAATCCGACCTTAACCGTCCAATAGTGGTACGTAGAAGTAAGGAATTGTATATAAAGGAGGCGGCCTCATTTGGCCAAACCATCTTGGACTCTCTCTTGTGTTCTTAAGTGTTCTTGAGTGTTCATCTCTTGTTCTTGTATATTTGTGCTGTTTGATCTTCCTTGGCAGGTGATTGGCTGACTTAGCTTATTCAAGGAGGCGACCAAGTCTAAGGCCGCACAGGTAGAGGACTCCGAAATAGTCATCACGTGATAGTTGGTATTAGAGCAGATTGAGATGGCAGATCAGTTGGTGACCAACGTGGTGGACACGACGAACATCACCATGGAGCGGGGTGGTGAAAAGTCCAAGAAGGGCAAGTCAAAGGATGTGGTCGGTGCGATGGAGGGACGACTTTCAAGGATGGAGAAGTCCATGACCGATTTTGAGATTCGGCTTAAGGAAGATGTTCCTGAGATGGAGACCCTTAAGGCAATGGCGGAATATCTTAAAGGAGAGTTCCAAGGAGCGCTCACCTCTCTTGCAGACACAATCCGGCTGGAAGTCACCTTGCTGAGCTCACCATAGTCCGTGAGGAGATGGACAACATGAAGGGAGATTGGGCCTTATGTAAGAAGGCAGTGCTCAACAGTTCACATGGGCCTAGAGAGTCGAAGATGGATGCTTTCAAGCCCACACCCTTCAATGGGAAGAGGGAAGCTAAGGAGCTAGATACCTTCTTATGGAACATGGAGAGGTATTTCAAGTATTTGAGGATGGATGAGCATGAATCAAAGATCTCAACGGCAACCTTGTTCCTCACCGACAATGCACTAATGTGGTGGCGTAGAAGGAGTATGGAAATAGAGTAAGGTATATTTACTCTCACTTCATGGACTGAGTTTAAGGTTGAAATCAAGCTATATTTCTACCCTGAGAATGCCAGGTTTGAAGCAAAAGAGAAGCTCAAGTAGCTGAAGCAGACTGGATCTATCAAAGACTATGTGGCTGAGTTCACCAATCTGCTTTTCGAAATCTCCACTATGAATGAGGAAGACAAACTTGTGTATTTTATAGATGGGCTTCAACCTTGGGCTCAAACGGAATTACAGCAGAGGAATGTCCAAACCTTGTCAACAACTATCACTGTAGCTGAGTCCCTCATAGAATATAAGAGAGCCGATAAGGGTGAAACCAAGTCCAAATGGCCAAAAGGTAATGGTAGTGGCAAAGGTGGGGTAGACAACAAGCCCAAAAAAAAAGTTTGATGACAAGAGCAAATCCGAGCCGAACAGGTCCACTTGGTGGAACAAAGGTGATCCAAAGAAGAAAGAGAGATCTGGCCCAATAGCATGCTACTTCTGCGATGGACCTCATATAATGCGTGACTGCCTAAAGAAGAAGGCTTTGAATGCTATGATTCGTGGGGAAGAATCTGAGGAAGAGAAAGAAGAACAGATGGGTGCTCTTCAACAATTTGCAGCTGTGCAAGCCCAACTTGCTCAGTCCAAAACCCAAGCCAGAGGTGTGATGTATGTCGATGCCATGGTGGAAGGCAAGGCGACCCATGCATTGGTGGATACGGGAGCATCTCACAACTTCATGATTGTGGCGGAAGCAAAGAAACTTGGACTTCAGGTTTCCAAAGTAGGCAGCAGTGTCAAGGCAGTGATCGAACTCTGCTGCAAAGCCAATTGTGGGGGTAGCTCATGGTGTTAAGCTACAAATTGGTGCATGGAATGGATCGACGGATTTTTCTATGTTCCCCATGGATGACCATGGCATCGTGCTCGGGATGGAGTTTATGGACAAGGTAAAGGCTTTTCCTATTCCGCACTACAATTCTATATGTATAGCGCAGGATGGGACGCTACCTTGCTTCGTGCCAGTAGAGAGGCATACTAGGCCCGAGACAAAATTCTTGTCAGCAATGCAATTTACAAGGTCATGGAAGAAGGATGAGACGACTTTCCTAGCAACCTTGAAAGAAGATAGTGATGGAGATATTCTGCGAAGCCTGCCTCGTGGAGTGGAGGAAGTATTGAGCAAGTATGCAGATGTGATGCCCAAAGACCTACCAAGCAAGCTACCACCTAGGAGAGAGGTGGACCATGCGATTGAGTTAGAGCCTGGTGCCAAACCACCTGCTAGAGCACCTTACTGAATGGCTCCTCCAAAATTGGAGGAATTGAAGAAGCAGTTGAAGCAACTACTAGATGCTGGGTACATTCAACTATCCAAAGCTCCTTACGGCGCCCCAGTCCTGTTCCAGAAAAAGAAGTATGGCTCTCTGCGGATGTGCATTGATTATCAGGCATTGAACAAAGTGACCATAAAGAACAAGTATCCCATTCCTTTGATTGCAGACTTGTTTAACCAGCTAGGAGGAGCAAAATACTTCACCAAACTGGACCTTCGCTCGGGGTATTACCAAGTGAGGATCGCTCCAGGTGACGAGTCCAAAACAACCTGTGTAACACGGTATGGGTCTTTTGAATTTCTAGTCATGCCATTCGGACTCACCAACGCTCTTGCCACTTTCTGCACACTAATGAACAAGGTATTTCATCCCTATTTGGATAAATTTGTTATGGTCTACATTGATGATATTGTGTTGTATAGTAAATCCCTAGAGGAACACATGGAACATCTGCGGATTGTGTTCCAAGTCCTTCGAGAGAATGAACTTTATGTGAAGAAGGAGAAGTGCTCATTTGCTATAGAGGAAGTGGATTTCTTGGGGCATAGAATCAAAGGGGGTAAACTGATGATGGATGTAGGTAAGGTGAAGGCCGTACAAGAGTGGGAGCCACCAAACAAGGTTACAACCCTCTGGTCATTCCTTGGATTGGTCAACTACTACCGACGCTTTAATAAAGGTTACTCATCTAGAGCATCACCTTTGACGGACTTGTTGAAGAAAAACAGGGCATGGTCGTGGACCCAGGAGTGCCAGCATGCTTTTGAGGAACTAAAGAAAGCCATTATGGAAGAACCGGTTTTGAAGCTCCCCAATCCTACAAAAGTCTTTGAGGTACACACTGATGCTTCCGACTTCGCTATTGGTGGTGTAGTTATGCAGGATGGGCATCCGATAGCCTTTGAGAGCCACAAGCTTAACGAAGCTGAAAGGAGATACACTGTCCAAGAGAAGGAGATGACAACAGTGGTCCATTGCTTACGAGTATAGAGGCATTACTTGCTTGGTTCTCATTTTGTGGTAAAGACAGATAATATAGCCACTAGCTACTTCCTGTCACAGAAGAAGCTTTCTCTAAGCAGGCAAGGTGGCAAGACTTTATGGCAGAGTTTGACTACAAGTTGGAATACAAGCAGGGGAGTTCCAACCTTGTGGTAGACGCACTAAGAAGGAAACCTAAGTTTGCTTCGTTAGTCATACCCCAAAGTTCCCTTCTAGAGCGAGTGAAGGAAGGATTACTGCATGATCCTCGGACCAAAAGTTTGGTGGCCCTTGTCGAAGATAGGAAGACAAGACGGTTTTGGCTTTAAGATGACTTGTTGTATACCACGGGAAGTCGGCTTTATATCCCAAAATGGGGTGGACTGAGACGTGAGTTGTTGAAGGAGTGTCATGACTCCAAATGGGCAGGACATCCAGGCACCTATAGAACGTTGGCATTGCTGGGTGATACCTAATACTGGCCACAAATGAGGGATAATGTAGACGTATATGTACAGACATGTTTTATTTGTCAACATGACAAGGTGGAGCAAAAGCAACCTGGGGGGTTACTAGAGCCACTCCTGATCCCCTCTCGACCTTGGGAAAATATATCTATGGATTTTATTACATGCCTACCGAAGTCAGATGGGTGTGGTTCTATCCTGGTGGTGGTCGATCGGTTCACTAAATATGCCACTTTTATTCCTGCATCACTAGATTGTAGACGAGGCGGCATGCTTGTTTCTTAAGCACGTGGTGAAGTATTGGGGAGTTCCAAAGAGCATCATCAGTGATCGAGACCCACGATTCACAGGGAAATTTTGGATGGAGCTCTTTAAACTTCTGGACTCAGAGTTGAACTTCTCCACTAGTTTTCATCCACAGACAGATGGGCAGACAGAAAGGATGAATGCACTGTTGGAGTTGTACTTGAGGTATTATGTGTGTGCCAATCAAAAGGATTGGGCCAAATTGCTTGACATCGCTCAATTCTCATACAATTTGCAACAATCTGAGTCCACGGGAGCAAGCCCATTTCAGTTGGCCACTGGGCAACAACCATTAACCCCAAGCACACTTGCAACTGACTATACAGGGAGTAGTCCAGGAGCATTCAAGACTGTTAAGGAGTGGCGAATACAAAATGATTTACCACATGCATACTTGGTGAAAGCATCCAAGAAAATGAAGAAATGGGCAGATAAGAAGCGGCGCCATGTGGAGTTCCAAGTGGGAGACAAGGTCTTTGTAAAGCTCAATCCTACCCAGCACAAGTCCACAAAAGCATTACACAAAGGGCTATTGCGAAGATACTAAGGGCCTTTTCCAATCCTCAAGAGAGTGGGCAAAGCTTCATACCATGTGGAACTCCCTCCCAAGATGAAGATCCACCCTGTTTTTCATGTGAGTACATTGAAACCATTTAATGCAGATGTTGAAGAACCTAGTAGAGGGGAATCGAAGCGTGCACCACCCAACGTAGTCACTTCCTTTGACAAACAGGTGGAGTGTATCCAGGCTAAGCGGGAGGTTCGACGTAGTGGTATCCCGCGGTACACATAGTACTTTGTCAAATGTTAGGGGTTGCCTGAGTCCGAATCCAGTTGGGAGAGTGATGAGTCCTTGTGGCAGTTCAAGGACTACATCGCCATATTCGAGGACGAAGAAGCGACGAGGACGTCGCTTGATTAGGGGGGAGAATGTCACGGCCCGTTATCTCAAGTCCGAGGCCCACTTGCGTAGGGCCCAACCCATTGTACTTGTTTAATTCTAGAACCTTCTAGACGTGTGAATGTCCAGATTCGTTGTATGGGGGTAGGTAGGATTTATGTACGTCCAGATTCGTTGTATGGGGGTAGGTATGATATTTTTCCTTATTGTACTCTTGGCCGTTAAATCAATCCGATTTTAACCGTCCAATATTGGTAGGTAGAAGTAAAGAATTATATATAAAGGGGGAGGCCTCATTTGGCCAAACCATCTTGGAAATACAAACATATTCTCCCCAATCTCTCTTTTGTGTTCTTAAGTGTTCTTGAGTGTTCATCTCTTGTTCTTGCATATTTGTGCTGTTTGATCTTCCTTGGCAGTTGATTGGCTGACTTAGCTTGTTCGAGGAGGCGACCAAGTCTAAGGCCGCACGGGTAGAGGACTCCGAAATAGTCATCCCGTGACACAAAGCTGAAAATAGCATGAGATGTTAAATGATCATGAATTACATTGATACCTTTGGTACGTCACTACCTAGTGGACAATTAAATTGCTAATCTAGTAATGTACCTACATAGTTTCTTTTTTCCTGTTTTTTTTTTTTTCTATTTTTTAATAAAACCTACCTAGCTATTACCTGAGCTAAAAATAATGTACCTACTATTTCTTAGGAAAATTACACTAAATAACCTATTTTGATGTGCCTCCTACTTATTTAACCCTCTTTGGCCAATTATTACTTTTCTAACCCTTTCTCCACACGAAATGTCTAGAGATTGAAATCTGATTTTGTTCCTGAATCCGAGTTTGTTTATTTTGAATCTGATTTGTTTAATTTCTTTATTTTTGATATGGTTTGATGGTTTCTTTTCTTTTGGGTTTTTTTGTTTAATTCGATTTGGGTTTTCTTTTGGGATGAGCCAGTAAGATTTTGTTGCATATCTTGGTATTTTGTTGCAGATCTTGTTGGTTTTCACTTGAAGGGATTGAACTTGTTGGTTTTGAAATCTGGTTGTTCATGAAATGATGAACTGGCTGCAACCATGTAGATGGTGCTGCAAGACTTTTCTGTCTACCACTTTGTCTACGATGAGGGGTATTTTTGTCCAAAAATGGACAAAGGGTTAGGCAAAGTAAGAGTTTTGGCACCAATGTCGTAAAAGTAGGAGCTTCATTAAAACATGTCATTTTTGTAAATTGCACAATTTCTTATGAATAATAATGTACCTACATGAATATGTCAATTAATGGATTATGTAAACTTAGATGCCCAATATACTTAAATGACTTGTCTTTTATTAAATTTAGGTGAATCAATTCTATTCAGCTTCCATGCTAACTCGAATGATGTAGGTGGACAACATTATAGTAGTAGGTACACTATTACATGTAGGTACATTAATATATACAACCCTTCTAGAGTGGGTGTCCACACTTAATTTTAGGACTTGTATAGAATTATGTCATCCGATCTTTACACATCCGCAAAAAAAAATAAAGTGCGTTAATTTCAAGTTACTGATAAACTAAAAACTTAACTAAAACCATTTTAACATACAAATTTAAGTTCTTGCAAGTAACCTTCTAGAAAACCAACTCTAACACAAGTCCAACTAGGGGTGTAAACGAGCCGTGCCAAGCCGAATATCACCGTGCTCAAGCTTGGCTTGTTTTAAATTTTTTGAGCTTGAGCTTGGCTTGGCTTGTTTCTTATACGATCCGAGCTCGAACGAGCTAAAAAAAAAATCGAACCTGATACGAGCTCGAGCTGTATCGAGCTTATTTACATAATTTTATCGAAAATATTTTATTAGCTACTATTTTTAAAAAATATTAATTTCTATCGAACATTTTCTTCTTGAAAACATTATAATATGTTAATTTAACTTAGAGTTAATATATATATTTTTAATTAAATTAGGTAGGCACCAAAGACTTCTTTAAAACACCATATAGATGAATATGGTTTCCATGAAATACAATTGTACCAAATAATTTCATCTAAACATTGATAACTTATAACATTTGCTAAAATTCTCATTAAAAAAGAAACGTAAGGTAGTAGAAGTCTTATAACCAAATAATACAAAAACAAAATAGGAAATAAAAATAGCAAGTCCTCATACAAGCTATGGAAAATGAGGTATGAAACATATAAAATAGAAAATATGAGCTGCTCACGAGCTTTCCAAGTCGAACATACTAAAGCTCAAGTGTGGCTTGTTTCTTAAACGAGCGAGCTTCGTCTTGGCTTGTTTTTTTTCGAGCCGAGCTTAAACGAACCAAACTCGATACGAACTCGAGCTGTATCGAGCCAATTTACAGCCCTAAGTCCAACCTACCCAAAATAAAAACTGAAACTAATACAAGTCAAACTCACTAAAAATAAAAACTAAAACTAACACAAGTCCAACCCACCCAAAATTAAAAATTGAAACTAACACAAGCCCAACCCACCCAAAATAGCTTCAGCACTAGCCAAACTGAAACTGCGTTAGAAAACTAAAACTGCGACTGTAGACATATTTTTACTACACTTTGGACAAATATAAGTTTTATATACCAAAAAACTAAGAGAATTTGAGAGAAGAAAATTGAAAACAAACAAAACTAAAAAAAACGAATGTTACAAATGACCTAGGGATTACAAATGTTATTTTATTGTTACATTTTAACAATAGGTATACTAGAGGTTAAGTAGGATGCTTGTCATGCATCCTACACTAATTTATTCAAAAAAAATAAGTTTTGATCCTCTGCACTGAGAAGAATCTTATATATATATAGGAAAAAACTTACTTATAACAGGGATAGAGGCTGACTTGGCATCCCATGAGATATGTTTTATCTTGCAAGAGAAAGAGGCACCTCTTACCACTACACTACTTAATAATTTCAATAAAAATACTACTTTGACCTCTATTTATCAAATATTGTAATACAATTTAAAAAAAAAAAAAACAAATTTGATTTAGTCACAACTCACAAGTTAAACTGTGACTGTCTCACAATTTGTTGTGACTGTCATGGTAAGTTGAAAAAGACACCTTCCCCAATTACAAAAGTAATTATTTTGTATAAAAAATATTGTTTTGACCTCTATTTATACTACATTGTAATATAATTTTTTTCAAAAACATTCAATCAAGTCACAACTTAACCGTGATTGTTTCACAATTTAGTTGTGATTGTTCTGTAGTCATAACTAAATTTGAAATTATGACTGTCACAATTTGAAAAAGATAGATCCTAAACTCCAGCATGCAAACATAGAAAGTACACCTACACCACCTCCAAAACCCATATAACAAAATTTGAAGTTGTGACTAATATTAAGAAAAAGATAAGTTTTACATAAAATACCTAAATGTTTAACATAAAAGCTAACATAAAATAAAGAAGAGTTTCAGAGTATCCCTACATAACCAGAAAAAATATTTCAAATTTTCAAAGAACAAATTCAAAGTTAAAAGGCTTAAAGCAACCTTGCCTACCAAGACCAGCACTCTTATTTACTACCCATTTTGAGTTTTATTACTTGTTTTACCAAAAAAAACTCTGAGTTGGTCATTGAGCAATTAATTAATTTCAAAAAAGGACAAACCCATGAACAATACATGGAAACCATAATCAACATCAATGCAAATGTATTGGTAAAACTATTCTGCCAAAAGAGGGGGGGGGAAAGGAAACAAAAGCCCAAATGATTCATTGGTTCTAACCTTATCACTCTCAAAGAAAAAATTACAAAGGTAGCAATGGATGTTTTCAGTTTTTACCTTTAAGTCTTTAACAAAGAAAATGATACAAATGCACAAGAATAAAAAGGAACTTGGAAAAAAAAATTCATAGTCTAGCATGCAAATGAAAATCATAATTCAGAAGACATTAAAAGAATACACACTTGTCATAAGCATGGAAAAGAAGTCACAATGAAAACCGAACATATATGCAAATACAAAGTCTCAATTTGACTTCAAAATTCAAAACCCTTATGGCACTCACTGTAATGCACTAAGTCTTCTTTTGTAAAGTAATTGCTTTGAACCTAATTTATATGATATTGGGTATATATATATTTTTTAAAAGAGTTAATTACACTTACACCCCTGAAGTTTATCGACTTTTCACATACACCCCCTAAGGTTTCAATAATTACACATACACCCCTTGAGGTTTTAATACTGTTATATATAACCCTCTATAGTGAGACGAAAATGATGAGAAATTATGCAAAAAAGCATGCTAAGGGATTAAATAGCCTAATAAGATTATTGAAGGTGTAAGGTCCAACCTGAATACAAATATTTTCTTTTTTATTTATTTATTTATTTTTCTTTTGTAGGGGGTTATATGCAACAGTTTTAAAACCTTAGGGGGTGTATGTGTAATTATTGAAACCCCAGGGGGTATATGCGAATAGACGATAAACCTCAGAGGGTGTAATTGTAATTAACTCTTTTTTAAAATAATTAATCAAGTCAGTTACAACTAATTAAATCTAAGTTGTGACTGTTATAATTTAGCTGTGATTGTTCGACAGTCACAACTTTATATTTTAACAGTCACAACTTTATATTTTAGTCGTGATTGACTGTTTCACAATGAAATTAAGAGACTCCTTTAACGTATAACAATTAAGTACTAGTATACTACAAAGTCATCAAGATATCATAATATCATATGCTAACTCCAATACAAAGACAATATTACTGTACAAATGACAATGCATGCACGTACATAAGCATACAATTCCTATCACTTACTATTTTGTAATTAGAGAATGCGAATTTGGATTGTACACATTTGAACTTCACCTAGTATTGCATATGTACTAGGTCTAATAACTTCAACCTTTCCACAACCTTAGAAAGTTTTCTCTATTTGATGAGGTCTAATGACATAACAATGTGTATACGTAATCAACCAAATTTTCATGACATAACACAGGTGTATATGTAATCAATCAAATTGCCATGTAACTCTTAATTATATAAGCAAAAAATATGCAGAAAAAGACTGCAACCTCACTAGAATCAACAATAAGAACAAACAAAGAACCCTTTTGCTCATAAAACACCTAATCATGCAAACTTTACTTTATTTTTGGCATTTGCCATAGTTTTCTCAGCTAATCAACAGAAGCTACAAAAAATAAAACTCAATAGAACCAAATCACTACCAAAACTCATATAACAACCAATTAACAAAATCAGAAGTTGTGACTGAGATCAGAAAAGATAAGTTTAACATAAAACACCTTGATGTTTAACATAAAAGCTCACATAAAAAGGGGAATTGCATTAAACAAATACATTAAATATATACACTCTAAGAAGGAAATTTAACATGTGACTATCAAGCAAAACAACTTGAAATTCATCTTTATCTTTCTATATCCCAAACTAAAAAAAATGCAGAAAAGATAGAAAAGAAAAAATGTAAAACCGCAGACCCTAAATAATCAAACTAATAAAAGAATCTATTGCAACAAATCACAGAAAGAAAATATTTAAAATGAAAATCAAAACCAAATCCCTAAAAGCTCGAAGCAAGTTGATCAATTAAAAGTCATAATCAACCAAATTGATGAAGAAAACATATTCAAAATGAAAATGAAAACCAAATCCCTAAAACAGTCGAAGCAATGAGCAACTGATCAAATAAACCAAATTGATGAAGAAATCAGATTCAAAATCAACCAGAAATCAAAAGAAGAACTTATCTCCATAACCAGATCGACGAAAATCATGAAGGGGGTGAGCAAAATCCAAGAACAAATCGCGTGAGATAAAGCTCCAAATTAATAGTTCGCCCAACGACCAAATAGTAAGTTTTTAACAATTATTAATTATACTAAACCCAATAAACGGGCCAAGGGCAAAATTGGAATATGAAATAAGCCCACTAGAAATGGGCTGGGCTGGAAAGAAGGTTTTATATCTAATCTAAAATGTTTTTTAGAAAGTTAGTGGCCAAACTAAAAAAAATAGCCATGTGCTGGTATTCCAAAAAGTTATTAGAATTAGGTAGTTAATCCTAATTTTCTCTTAATTATTTCATGTGGAAAATTAAACATTAATTCAATTAATAAAATTGAATTAAACATTAATTCAATTAATTATTCAAAACATTTACTAAACAAGTAAAATATGCATTCAATACATAAAAACAATTAGCAAGCCTAATTTGGAGTTTATGTGGATCAAAACAATTTCCCTTAAGAGTAGCCAGAAATCCCTCATGGGTTCTTTAAATATTCTTCGTCTCCTTCGAATTTTCTTCGTGTGTTCAAACCTAGCTTAAACAATAACACAATTAATTTAGTGTATTTTATTATACTATATTATGTATTTGTGTTTATTTGGTATCATTTTAATAAGAATTTAATCTTTTGAAGAAAAGATACCTAGTCTTGCATAACCGCATTGTCATCCCTACCTTTTGTTTAGGTTATATATGCAGGGCCAGCCTAAGCCAAGGCGAGTAAGGCTTGGGCCTTGGGCCACATTTTGAGCAAAGGCCGCAATTTAGAATAAGATTTTTTATTTCAGATTACCACTTGTAACTTACATCCGTGTCCCATTTTACTTTGTTCCGTCAACAATTCCGTTATAAATATTGACTTGGTCGTTAATGCTGAAGTGGCGCGCTGTATGTGCGCCACGTGTCACATCTTTACTTTCATTTTCGGATTTTTTTATTTTCCTATTTTTATAAACTTTGAAAATTACATAAAAATAGCTCCATACTTATAAAAATGCATGGAAAATTCCTGCGGATTCAACTTGACTAGCACTAATTTACTATAAGATAAAATTACCAATTTGCCCTCTAAAAATTTCCAAAAAAATTGGAAAGTCCAAATTTATCTAAAAAATTAAAATAAATTTCCCTCTATTAAATAAATTCTAGGATTTTCATAAACTCTCGAATGAATTCTCAAAAATATTTTGGAAATTACCAAAATCCTGTTTTAGAGAATTATTTTGAGACTTTACATAAATTCTATAATTTTTCTAGAATTTATTTTATAGAGAGAAATTTATTTTCCTCTAAGACCGAGAGGTCTTTTGGGTAGCAAGTGTTCACAAGAAAGGTATTGGTAGTTTTTAGAAGACTAACGGTGCATACATCATATTTTTTGGTGTTCGGGAGATTATCCTATGAATTTCCAAAGAGTTTAGAGTATTTTAATTTATATAAATAAATTTGGACTTCCCAAATTTTCTAGAAATTTTTAGAGAAAAAATTGGTATTTTGACCCTATAGTAAATTAGTACTAGTCAAGACGAGTCCGTAAGAATTTTTCATGTATTTTTCTGAGTTCGGAGCTATTTTTAATTAGTTTTTAAAGTTTATAAAAATAAGAAAATAAAAAAATCTCAAAATAAAAGTAAAGATGTGACACGTGGCGCACATTCAGCATGCCACGTCAGCATTAATGACCAAGTCAGCATTTTTAACAGAATTGTTGACGAAACAAGGTAAAATGAGATACGAATATAAGTTACAGGTGGCAATCTGAGACAAAAAAACTTTAAGGTGACAATGTGAGAATGAGTTACAGTTTTGGATGATAAATCGGTAATTAAACCTTTATATTAAGGTCAAAAATATGGTAGTGGGTTTGGAAAATGTTTAATTTGTTCAACTAATTGATCTAATGTAATTAAATAATTTATAATTTGGTATCCAAATATGGCATGGAAGAAAGACTACCCAGATACCCTTCAGCTAAAAGTTTCAAACTTTATATTAAATTAAGTAACCAAATTGACTGTAGCAAAATTATGATAAGCAGCATATATAATGGGCATTTGGATATTGGCAACTATTAAAGACAAGCTAGTAAACCTATGAAAAGAAAATAAGACAAAGCTAGTAAGATTCTTTATGTCTGATGGAGTGATGGATGAATGAAATCCAAGAAATTTCATAATACTCTATAGTAATGAATATATTAATTAAGCATCAAGTTAGGCACACCTTCCTAACTGACTTCTTTCATGCCTATGCTTTGTACTATATTTATTAACTGTAATATTAATTGTTAACCACATCCCTTATAAAGATAATGCAACTAAAAATGGGCCGAATATTATGCTAGAGAGAGCGAGAGAGAGAGAGAAGAGAGAGAG